>JAPYZP010000504.1:0-37696 GCA_030522985.1 Torymus sinensis | reverse complement strand
TCTCTCTCTCTCTCTCTCTCTCTCTCTCTCTCTCTCTCTCTCTCTCTCTCTCTCGTACCGCATGCCCCTCGTGCATACCGATAAGAAGCGCGAGCGCGAGCGCGCGGGAACTACTACAAAAGTCGCGCGAGCGCGCAGACGCACAACGAACTTTCCGGCGGCGGCGCAGCGGTTAATAATAAAAAGAAGAGGGAGAGAGAGAGAACATGGAAACGGGCGCGCAAACAAGGTCCGGGACACCGCAATAATTACCGGTGCTGCACAAGTAGAGCGCTATCGGGAAATTCCGGGCGCCGCGACACCTGGAAACAATAACAAGTCCGCGGAAGCCCTAAAACTCGCGTCGTCTGCATGCGCGAGAGCGTGGGAGGCAAGCAAAGCCCGGAGGGCGCGCAATAATTTGCCGTCTCCCGCGGGAACCGCCGACTTATCTCGCTATCCCGTGCCCTCGCCTGCTCCATCGGCGTCTCTCCCTCTCTACCTTTCTCGCTATATTCGCTTCCGATTTGTCGTAGCGAGAGGTTGGCTCTGCCTCGCTCGCTACCCGCCTGATGTATGCGGCCTTTTTGACTTGTCTCTCGCTCTCGCTCTGTGCTGCCTCGCAGCCGTGTCTCATTCTCGCGCTTTGTTCCACGCCTCATTCTTTATACGTCTAGGGAGCGCGCGCGTAGTCACTCTTTATGTCTTACACCCGCGCCCTCGTTCTCTCACGTCCTTACGCCATTCACCTCTCCCCGTTTATCTGATTTTTCACGTGTTTTTACGTTTTTACCATCCCCTTTTGTGTACATTCTCGCGTGCATCGTTTTATACTGATTGCTTTGAAATTTACCACGGCGGCTACTGCAAGATATGACCAGTAAAAAAACCCTTTGAAAAATAAGCTGTACAAAATGTGCTTATATTAAAAAATGTTTCATTACACTTACATTCCATTACATTTTATTATTATAATATTTTCATAATATATTTCCAGAGGTAACAATAATTTATAAATATATAATGTGGCATAAACATGCTTTCAGTTATAAATTATCGAAATCCAAGTCAATTAGTGAATAATGCAATACTTTACTCATTAATTGTGTAACATACGGTTGAATATATTATACATTACTTAAATTTTCAGTAGCTGTGGTACTTCAAAATTTAATATATAATTTTTCACAGTATATATTATTATAATTTATTGGTGCGTTATAACAACAAGTCTCATGACTGCATGAACAAAAGTAGTAACTCAATCTCTATACTAATCATCCGCGGTACTCCAATGTCGACATCCACAATAATCTACAGGAATTCCAAACCCTTCCACATATAGCACAAACCCAAACCGTGCAGCGCTAACATTTCCCACTATTCGTCGCGGTCGCGACAATACTTTTCTTTCACCTCCTCGCCACCAATTCGCGTAGACCCTCTTTTTCTTCTCTTCTCTCTCATTCTCATACACACACACACACACACACACACACACACACACACACACACACACCCACACACACACACACACACACACACACATACATACACATGCGAACCCGCACCACATCTTCTCGACTCGGAATAGCACGTGGCAAGTCGCCCCCCCCCTTCCTCTCCGACCCGCTTGTGCAATAGCTTTCGTAGTGTGGGTGCGCGCGGGAGTGTTCTTTGGATGCGCACGCGAAGAGGGTTCAACGCGCCTTCGCGTGTCTCGCGAGCTTGAATGCATCAGAATGAGCTTGTGTTACTGCTGGCGCGAAAGAGAGGGGATAGAGAGAGAGAGAGAGAGTGAGAGAGAGGGGAAGGGGGTAGGAAGAAGAGGGATAGAGAGGAAGAGAGACAGAGTGAGAGAGGCAGTTCGCCGCAAGGAGGATAGGGTTTGAATAAGATTTACTTGAGCGAATCTCAGACGTCGTGTCTTTTACAGTGTTACTGCCTAAATGCGTCGTGTATGCGTAGTTTAATTTGTGTCTAATTCGCGAATTACACGTTGCTTTACGGTTACGTACACGAGTTTGGATTATACGAGTTGCCTATAGGCGCGTACACGCGAATGGCATTGTGCGAATTTATATATTTATAAAAATGAAAGCTTTGAAATGGATTTCCATTCATATTATTTTACAATTGAGAATTTGTATTTGCATTGAATTTTCAAAATTCTATAGGTTATATATTATCGATGGTTTCGGGAACAGTGATTAGTTCGATCAGTAGTTACATGTGCTGATTGGTGAATATTTGGTTGTATAATATATTTCCTCGAATATATTCCAACTATTTGCAGTGTATGATTTATTTCTGATGAATTCGGAGAACAATTTCCTTTATATGAAATTTAATAGTTTTCAAATTTTAGAAAATTGAAAGTTTAACAAAACTAATTGGTTAATTGAAATTAAATAGTTTGAAATTTATTTTCTATTATATTATCATTGATAATTGAACTTTACAATATATATCATTAACAGGTTCGCTCCTGACAATGTATAAGCTTTTTCTCCCCCCTGGTCCTATACAGTAAACTTTTTATTACTTTATCTTCATCGAAAATTAGCTAAATAATTCATTTAAATTATCGGATCAGCATCCTGCTGAATATAATTGTGTTGTTACAATCATACAGAATGAGAGAAAATAGTGATAATCAATCATTTTATTCAAGTTAGAAAAGTGCAATGCGCTAAAGTAGAAAAAGTCGCATGAGTCGTATATGACTCATGTCGGCCTGGCGGGAAAAAATTCGTTAGTCATTTTTGAATCATGCCGTACCGAACCTGTTAATATACAAAACGTATTGATGTAAGTTTCACTTAATGAATATGCCTATTAAATTTCTTATATAATTGTAGTTTACCTTGATATTTGGTCTAATTAAGGCTTTCTGTTCAATAGGCAGCGAAATACAGAGAATCAGATTTGCGCGCAAGCTCCAGACATCCTGTTTCTCACAATGTATGGGCGCGAATAGCCTAATTTACATACTAAAATTGTTGGTAATTTATAAATTGCTTGTAAGCATAATGAGTGCTAGTTTTAGAGTTTAATTTGGCTGAATGAGTGCCTTTCTCTTTGAAGAAAGGTGTGTGCAAGTTAACAGGAGCAACCATGGCAGTGAAAACTACTTTCAAAGGTGGTATATATAGTTGCACGAGAAATTATTTTTCGATATGTTACTTCAAAAATATCGGAGTAAATGAATTTTTTTGTTGCATCACATAGATATGTATTGAATTGAATATGAGAGATGATTCTGATATATATTTATTTATACATATTTTCCTATACTATATTTTTATTTTAAAATATTTTACAACAATGTTTGTTCTAAATTTTATATAATTTACCAATGAAATTTGAATAAAAGGGGATGCCCACGAAGGAAATAAAATTTTTACTACTTTATACCTTATGATCTCGCAATTGATGATTTCATGAATCATCCTAATTTAAATTCCATTTGTTATTTTTACAAATTTCATTTTCACTCCAAATGTTTGAATTCCATTTCTCTTCACAGTGGCGCGTGAATTTCAAACACATAGTATGTGAATATGCGAGTCGTCACGTGGGAGCGACGACCGGTGAGTTGGGTCGCTGAGACCAGTTCGGGAGACGAATCTTAACGGTTGCATTAGATAGATCGTTATACCTAAGCCTTTGTTAACCGCTTTGGGACGTTGGTCGGACTTCTCGCTACACAGCTCGGCAATCTTTCGATGCTGCCCATTTGACAAGTCAAGGACGACTGCGCAATCTTTTGGAATAATCCACCTGGCTAGCTATGAATGCCTATGAAGCTATACATCATTGGCAGAAAACACCGTCACTATTTCACCCATATGTAATGGTAGAGATCTGGCCAATAGGCTACTAAAGTGCAGCAGCGCTATGGTCGACTTGCTCGATTCCATCTCTTTATCCTTACACCTAATTTATCATTATTATTGCATAATATCGTATGTAGCTGAACTAATAGCAGTTCATTATACAAATTATGGGGTGGGAAAGTTATTAAAACGATTAATTACAATTTCTTGGTATAACTATACGGCAGTAGTATAACCCGAGTTTAGACAGCCGTAGACTTTTAATCAACATTTTCATCATTTTCCTATTTATTATCTTAGTCAATTTTTCTTAGATTTCATTTTTTTTTTATTCTCTAAGTTATACCTAGTATTGATTTTACAGATTGCATTTTGAAGAATAATAAAATTAATACACTGTGAGCTCTCCCCCTTTATAAAATATATAAAGTCAATGTTTCACCCAAGAATCGATAGTAAATATTGATAATAATTTGATTACTTCAAAGTACAACTTGTTTAAAATAATCGTATAATTTTTAGTCTAATTATGACAAACCGAAAACTTGTATAAATCATAAAAATAATTATATGAATTATTCTTAAAATCGTTATTCAATTTCATTGCAATTAACATTGAATAAAGAGAGGCCTTCAATACAACGGTAACCGACAATCTGGTATACACTCGCCGCGTTGTTGTTTTTGCACCGGAGAAAAGCTCGTGTATACAGAGGTTGCGGCGAAGAAAAGCTCGTTTTCTTCCTTAAGTCTACTCGAGGGCACATCGGCAACCTCCGTCTACCTCTCCACAGCCCCCACTAGACACGATTTCGCGCGATGATGGCTGAAAGAAAAGTGGCTGCGCATTATATGCCGTGGCGCGTATACCGTCGTGTCGGCGCGAAACCGGAAGTGCCGCACGCTGCAACGAGCTAATTAGCACTGGTTTCGACACCCTTCGCGTGTATATATATATATAATGTTGCGCGCGCAGCAGCCTCTATAGGGCCTGGGCGCAACGCGCTCTGTGTGTATCTCTTGCGCACCTTCGAAGATAGCGGCGGCGGTGGCGAGACGCTCCGGGAGGGATAATTAATCACTCAAATTGAACGGAATTGGAGGCTCCGCGAGAAATGCGCCCTCCGCCCGCTGAGTTCACTTCGCGTCTTTGAGAGATGAGGCCGAGGTTCCTTTAAGGCGCTGAGCGCACTTCTTGGGCTAATTTAAATTGTTCGTGCTGATGGGCAAATTGCATATGCACTTGCTTTATTTAAACATTGTTTGAACATAACGTTCGCCGGCGATGCTGTTTGCGCGTAAGACGGGCATTTGTTTCATTAATTATATACGGAGTACCATAGCGGCACTAAGAAGCGCTCTTGAGCGTGTCTACCTTGCATATCATTAATTTCGTTGGCATTCCGCCTACTGCTCTGCATAAAATTAAATTAATACACTCACTGATCTCAATTTTTGCCTAGTTATTTTAGTTGTTAGGCTTTTTACAACGTATTTGCGTGTCGTAGTTTGTCAAACGACAAGCCAATTTGACAGTGCATTATGACAAATGCAGCGCTTACGAAGGTGTGTAGAGGATTTTGTGCTTCATTATCACGAGGGCAAATATGCGTGTGTGTATATAAATGGTTTAATATCGCGTACAGGATTTATTATTGTTGATCACTAGACAACATGATAATGTATGATGAAAGGACGGCGTATAATACGAAGGAATGCCAATTTTGTTGGTAACAATTGGTTACTCCATCAATAATTGATGTATAAAATAGTGAAGTGAATTTTAGAAACGTTTTTTACGGTAATTCAATTATTCAACTTTTGTAGTACGTTATTACTGTTTTCCAGGAAAATAATAATTAAAAATTACAAAGGTATCCTTTGTTTTCGAATATGGTTTTACAGTATAATATGCGAGAAAATTGATTGCTGTTTAAGATTAAAAGTTAAATTTTATTCTTTAAAAAAAGGCAGACGCCTTCGAGCTCGTAAAATAAATCTGTGCACTAATTCGAGGTAATAAAAATGCGTGCGCATAGATACCCATTTTTATGGCGCCATCATTATCACCCTGCTCGCGATGAATTTTATTACCTTAATCTTAAATTTTCAATTACGTAACGGAGCAAAAAAAGAGCCAGGGAGGAGAAAAAAATAACGTAGCATCGCCGATATATAAAACTCTCTCTCTCACTCTCTCTCTCACTCTTTCTCTCTCTCACTCTCTCTTTCTCTCTCTCTCTCTCTCTGTCTCTCTCTCTCTCTCTTCTTCATCTTGCTCCTCGTCTGGCTCGTACCCCCTTCCATAAGTTTATATTTCTCCGATGCTGCATGAAATTTTTCACCATAACTCTTGCTTCGCCCCCCTCCATTCAAAAAGGAAGCGAGAAACAACAGATTTTCACTCTCCCGGCGAATAAGAAAAAGCGCGCGCCTAATCCCTGGCTCTTATATAAGAAAAAGAGAAAAGCGAGAGCGAGCGCGCGACGTCGTAAAATAAATCTCCGAAGCAAGTTCCGCACGGTCCTTTCTTAAATCCGAGGATAAGCGCCGCTATGCTGTACTCTCTCTCTCTCTCTCTCTCGCTCTCTCTCTTACTCTAACCCTCTCTAGAGTTCTCTCTCGCTTTCTCTCTCTCTCTCTTTCTACTTGGGCAGGTGAGAAGTGTCGCAAGGCGGCCGCCGTCGGCTCGATCTGCATTTCTAGTATAGTGGAGTTGGCGAGTTTTGCAGCCGCTCTCCTCCTCTTACTCGTTTCGCAAGAGTCACGGGCTAGACGACGGCGGAAGAAAGAGAGTCAGAGGAAAGAATGAGAAAGAGAGAGAGAGAGGCCTCGACAAATCGCGCCGTATCTCTTCCTGCCCTGTCCGAGTTCACTCAACGAGCAAATGGTTCAAGAAAGTTATGTATGTGTGTAAGTTTATAAGGAGATGAGCTTGTCTCACTTTTGCTCGTATAGGCACGATTTAAGGGATGGCTTGGTCGTGCACAGTTGACGTCAAGAAGGTTGACAATTTGGCAAACTTATATGTATAGTGAACTTGAGAACATTGGCTGTATATTCATTATCAACATAGATGATCTAAATAATATTATCATTGTTATTATCATGATACGCTGAGGTTACCGCTGGGGTCCGATTGCACTTGCGATATGAGGATGACTCGAGGAAAGACGACATTGTAGGAATTGGTAGCACGCTAATAATTATTGATTATTTGCAAAGCCTCACTCGTAACGATAATTGTTTACTGTAATGAGAACTGTTTTATAGTTGTAGGAAAATTAGTTTTAACGTAGGAGCAATACGGTTTCAATTTGGAAAGTATTTAGTGTAATTTTATATGTACATAATTTCACGTATTGAAATAAATATTAACACAATAACAGTGTATTGTTGGTTTATGTTCAGGTTCGTATAAAGTGAAAAAATCACTGTATTAACCTGTTCGTTTATTTTTAAATTAAAAACGTCACAACACGATTATGTTATCGACGAAGAATAACTATTTATACATGTGAAAATACTACATTACATATCCTTCCAAATATAATTATAGTTTTAAACCAATTAAATTCGATGTACCTGAGTATGTACATTTCAAATGCCGCTTCTCGATCTTTCATCAATTCCTAAATTCCGACCACTTTGATTTTACAACCCACTTGAAATATCCATGAAATTCCAGAACAAATACGAATATTCGAACGTTAGTGTAAGTGCTGCAAATTTAGTGGTAAATTAAAGGTAATGTGTTTAAATGTAGATTTCAGAGAATGAAATTATTATTTTGACAAGATATTATACAATTTTAGAGTTTAATCTAATTTCCTTCTATGTATAAAGCATAGCTACGATAATAATGTCGCGTGTATTATCAAGTTTGCACAAAATGTTCGTTGCTCTAGGGGACGGCTCCCAAGCGTGCCTAATAATTCTAATTCGGCTCGATATTGTGCAAATATTCGCGAACTGTAAATTCGAACGTATTATTTTGAAGAAATAATACGTCCTAATAAACTTATTACTCCATAGAAGAAGCAGGTCATTAATGTGACGTTTCATCCGAAAAAGACTTAATTTTTTAAATAAGCCTTGGATATCAGCCGGCCCGACAACTTTAAAGTGAATCTGAAAGCACTCTCAGTGTCGAAATCTCTAACTCTTATCACTTAATCCTTCTCTCTCTCTCTCTCTCTCCCTCTCTCTCACTTCTTACTTTTCTCAAGCAATCGTCGCATGAATTTCTCGCGCTCGCCTACTTTCGCACTTAATGTACAAACATTTCCTCCGCGTTTTCAAAATTCAAGCACGTGCATTATACCATCCTGAACGCGCGCGGGCGCGCGCGGCCCCCCGGCACTTTTGAATTCAGGGATCGGACTTTGAAATGGATGGCGCGGCGACTGGTACACACACACACACACACGTGTGCAGTTGGCCTGGCGCCTGGAGCTATGTGTGTATTATATACGGATCCTCTGCCGTCGGGTTTGAGTTTTTTTTTATCCTCGAGTTTCCCGGGTTTCGACGTTTCTCTCGTATACCCTTTCGGCATCCTCTTTGCTTCTCGCCAACGTGCTTTTCTCAAATTTATCCACTCCTGAGATTTTTGCTTGTTTTCGTCGTCGTCATCGTCGTCGTCGGGAGTAGTCGGCGGACTCGCACAGCCTTTTTTTTCACGGCGACATAACATCGCACGTGATGTACGTCGCGCGCACGCGCCAGTCTTTTCGAGAATCTTTTTCACTTGCCCCCGCGGTGTTTTTACGTCTCATCGTTACGTGCTGACGTTGCGTTGTATTTTTTTTTCTCGCTTCCTGCTTTTGGGTTTAGTTTTTGAAACTGAGAAAAGTTTTTGTTATGTGCAGAGAAATAACCATATTTTTATTTTGACACTGTGTGTAGTGAAATTTCTTGTAGATTATTGTCTTCTATTATTCTATTAAATTTGTTTATTATTCAATTATAAGGGCTCGTAGGGATACGTATTAATCAGAGGACTATTTTTTAATTCTCCCAATTACACATGTATTTTTTACATTAATCGATCCACATTTTCAAACGATTTTTAAGATAATAAATATTTACGCCATTATACGCAGAAGGATATAAAACTACCTGTCGGTCTTTCATACTTTTGAAATTCTGCAAGTGACAGCGGCCTTTCGACAAATGAGAATTTACGATATACCTCCGTACCGCTCGTACGCACGGAGATTGCTCTTACTCTACCGTTGTCACGACAGATGGCTTGGTTAAACTCTCTCTTGATGGGCACCGAATGGTTGTGCCACAGTCTGGCGGTAGAGTGGCCTCAAAATCCGTCGGTTGCCTCCGCCATGGAACGGCCTTACAATCTCGTAGTCGAGAGGTTCTTATGGGCCCGTCTCAGTGGCTCACAGCCGAAAGATTCTATAAATATTTGAATGATGCCGACGCGAAATTAACCGTTGCGGTATTGGGTACTCACCCCTGTCGGGATGTTGGTTCCGTATATTACGCGTGAGACCACAGCGATATTTGGATCCGTGCACTCGGTTACGGCACCGACGCCGATCTGACCGACGCACGAACGTCCGCATAATTGGCATTTGATGACTCGCATTTGTATGAATATATACATGTTCACCCTAGTATTTATATATACAAAGAGAAGAAGAAGAGAGAGATTTGCTAAAAATTCTCTATATCACACAATCATGAATATGCAAAAAGTTGATAAATGTTTTCGACTTCATTGAATAATATTTTATGAACTTTTCTCAAGAATAATAACAACTTACGGGATAATAAAATATCTCATTATCAAAGTCAGCGTAAATCTGTCTGGTTGCTTCTGAACTAGACTCGACTTACAATATAACAATTGTTTTACAATTATTTGTACTACAATATGAGAATAAGAATAAGAATAAATTTATTATCGACTAGGTAACTTTATTATGGGCTCTGCGGTCCATGATAATCGTGGCAAAAAGTATACTTACAAATAACCAGAGTGACAAGGAAGGCATAGTAGGTGATCAGGTACAGAGTAGCGTTTATACGCGCGGTTACAGATAAAAACAAAATACTTAAACTAACAAAAAAATAAATAAATAAACAAATAAAAAACTAATAAATTAAGATTAGCTGCGGGGTCGATCATCAAGTCGATACAACGCCGAAATATAAAAATGCGTTACGTATAGAAAATACAAAGTGAACAGACAATACGCTAAAATAACAAAACGCAATGATAAAACCTAAGCGCAAACATATTGAAAAACCTAAACTAAGGCAATCACCATCTTAAGCCATAATTAATAATTATTATTTAGAACATAATTAACAAGGAGCGGATTGAACCGAGGCTCACGGTAGAACGTTCTTAGAGGCAGAACATCGCTCTGAGAAAGATGTAATATTATAGCAGGATGCTCCAGTAAATATTGAGAAACATTGTAAAAAAATAAACAAAAAGTAGAGATAACTACTACTTTTCCAGTGTTATAATTAGAAAAAAAAGAGATTTTGTTGATTAAAATATCTTGCTTTTCAATTCTGAAGCCGGAACCGCCTTAAGGACGTCGAACGAACAATAAACGATCCGACAAGCGTCTTAAATAATATTTTATGGATGAAATTACTTTCAAATTGACAGCTCCTCCCCGTGACAAAGAGACCGTTAATTACGTATAATTTAAGATAATAGAATCGCCTGCAGAATGAAATATTATCTTCCCATCTAATTGGCCATTAATTTTTCCAGCGTCTTCGGTGCGCTCGCCATCGACGGTGTTAAATTACGCCGTGCCGGGACGAAACAGTGAAGGCAAAGGCGATTAAAATTTATGAAATTCAATAGGATCCCCTTTGTGATGTAAGTTTACAGATGGCGCGCGCTGCAGTTTCTTATTCCAGTCGAACTTCGACCCCGTTTCCTTTCAACTTTCTTCGGCTTGCAGCAGAGATCTTATCTCTCTTTTTCGAAGCAGCTCTGTATGTCATTTTTTGTTTTCTTGACAATCCGGGTTTTCCCATCCGTTGCACTGCGCACTTTTTTCGCCTACGACCCGAACGCACCTGCGCTCCATACGAATTTTCCCTCGATACATATTTCTCCAACTTTGAAGCCAATTATTATACCAGCAGCGTATTTCTCTGTGCTTATTCTTCGGCTCTTGCCCGAGTCCTGCTTCATCGAATTCTTTCCTCTTTATCCGACATCGCTGTCGCCACAGCGCATCGGATCTCTGCAATAGCAATACCTTTGAGTTTAGCAAGGGCTCGTTTATCAGGTTTCCGCTATTTTCTCCACTTATCTGATATCTGCCACAAGGCTACACGTGATTAAGGAATTAGAAGAACAGGAGCTGACGCCACTTACGAATTACGTATTATAGTAGCCGTTGGACGCAGTCGCTTCGTTATACGAGCGGCAGTGGCAGCGCTTTAAGAGCCTCTCGCTCTTCAAGTGCACAGCAGACTCTCGCGTTTCAAAGGAGTGGGATAGTGAGCACTTTCGCTCCTGTTTACCTACATCGTCTCTCCGCTTTTTCGTTGCTATTTAAGCGGTGAGCGCACACGCGCCTAGTCTCTAAGTCTTTATAAGTTGTAGGATCTAGACTCGCGTCTCCGCAGTAAACGTACATACGTTGGGGGGAAGGGTGTGTGTCTGTGCTCTCGTGAATGACGCGTCTGGCTGGCTGGCTGATTAGGCCAAAGATGTACTCTGTCTCTGTGTACAAGGCCGAGCAGTGCGGCTATATGTCGCGTTCCTTTCACTTTTGTTGAAAAGGTGAAGGCGGGACCGAGCCTTTATGTTGTGCTCTGTACATTGGGGATAATTTTTCGTCAACCTTTGGAGGCTTACGTCTTGAAACATTAAATACTCGGAGACATTTAACCGTACCTATGAGATTTTTCTTCATTTGCAATTTAATTATGGGATTCGTTTCGAAATAATTCTTATTTTAATTTCATGGGAATAATTTAATGTTGTCGCAAAGGAATGCTTGTAAATTACTTTTATTGAATTAGAGTGAATGAAAATATTTTAAACGTTGTATGTTTAGTCTTCAAGTTTTGAGTTGGGATAATTTAAAATTAAACTTTGCTTTAAGAAAATGTGAAGTGCCGAGTAATTAATTATCAGCCGCTTCAGTTTTATTCCTCTTTTCTGAGAATTTAATCCGTATACTTATACGGTTTTACCTAGTATTAATTAGTGTTCTCATTAATGAATAGCCCTTTTAAGTAAATATTTTTGAAATAATATACGTAATAGAACTTTTTTTAGTAAATTGTATTTCAATTGATAGTTGCTGTAAAAATAAGAAAATATTTGATTCTATCGTGTTTTTCTTAAATCGAAAAACTTTATTATCACTTGTCTAGAATTATTTATGATAAGAGCAAACTTTATATTTTTTGTTATTCTTTTCTAATTTGGTGTCTCTATGGCGTTATAATCTCTCAAGTTATATCGGTTTGAGGCCTTTTTAGCTGGTCTTTAGTTTCTCTTTTTGCCGAGGTAATTGGGCAGAGCTGAAGCTTCTTAATTTCTTCCCTAGGCAGTCCCTTTTTTCGATCTCTTTGTTCTAACGCCCGGGAACTGTGGGAAATTTACCCCACAAAAACATTTAATTAGATTTTTTGCAGGCGATGGCACCTACACATTCTGAAGGTTAAATGATTGAGCTGTTTTATTTTGAGATTGACTTCTTAAACCTCAATTTGGTACAAAACATTTTATTTATTATGAACTTTTAGACTTATTTTGTTTCCTTATTACTTTTTATTGAACAGTATTCAGTGTCAACCATGATTTGATAAATTACAATGGACACTATTTTTATTTAATTAATCGTTGATAGCATAGACATGATTGTAACGACAAAAACTTATTTCACCTTGACGTAAATAGGGTAAGTGTGCCAGTTACTGTGCCCTCACCAGTTACTAGATTTTTGTACGCATTCAAATGTCCAGTGCATACTTACCCTACTATTATTATTTATCAAAGGTGTCAGCCAAAGGGCTCTTTTGATGTTCCTTTCAGGCTGTAGCATTTTGGTCTAAGACCTAATAGATGCGCTTTTACGTTTCCCTATCAAATTCATCCTACAAAACTCAATCAAAGATGACAACAGTTTCCATTATAAAATAACGCAATTCCAGTTGGGGTCAATTAATTAACCTATATCTATAGTCATAATATAGTCCCCTATCACCATTTCTGGGTAGCCTTCTAATTATTAATAGATTCTGCTGCCTTCTTAATGAGACCACTTTGCTTTGCTAAGAAATTTCTATATTTGAAATCAGAACATAATCTTGTCTTCTGATAAGAATATGATTATGAATACTCTCATACTAAGCTCTCATTAGTCGACGTAATTTTGCTCTGAGGGTGGGATTACTAAGCTCTCATTAGTCGACGTAATTTTGCTCTGAGGGTGGGATTCATAAATAGAATTTATCTCAAGTTTTCCGACTTTTAGTAAAAATATATTGTTATTTTTGGAGATTTTAGCAATCGTAGTTTCATACAAACATTATTTAGAATATTTCTGTTATTAAAATGCTTACTTAATATATGAATAAATAAAACGTATTTTTTCAATAAAAAAAACTTCTTCTTAATTAAAAACAATATCGTGTCTACGATAAAATCGCGAGGAAGTTCCGTGATAAAGCTGCGAACTTCTTAATTAAAAACAATATCGTGTCTACGATAAAATCGCGAGGAAGTTCCGTGATAAAGCTGCGAAAATGAAAACGACATCACAAACAAAGGCACATCTAAAATATATCAGAAGAGCGGCTGCCCAACCATCTTTGGCGCGACCTCATTCTCGCTATCATATCGAATACCAATCGGGGTGGCACTCAAGCCGTTGTAAATGCAGATGCTGTCCCGCTCGAAACGCCGGCCAAAACTTTATTACCGTCTGTGGGCGCGCTTTGTTAGCTGTATGAAGCTGACCCAAAGGTAACAACGACGTGACACGGCTTTGATCATCTTTTTCGGGAATCGATATTGATTGCGGGGGTCCGGTTACGCAAACTGACAGACATTTTTATTTCCTGTGATATCGCGCGCGCCCTCGATGGACACCTGCAACCACGAGTGGACTATAATAACGCTCACATATTTGCGGCTTCGCTCGAGACTTTTATTGAATTTTGTTTCAACCCTTTCCTTTTCAATGTAACTCTATTACACAGAAAAAAAATCGTATCTATAACCTGTCTATACGTGGTTATAATTTAAAACTTTGAGATACAATCGCATTTGGTGGGTCCTGGAAAAACAATCATTTCTTTGGCAAATGAGTTGTTTTATAGACAAGGCTTATTTGATTCCTTTCAGATAGGGTAAGTATAAAAAAAATCAATCAATATGGCACTGACAAGGATATTACTATCTATTTCGGTAGGACGTAGTTTTTCATACTATGCTTTATGCATAGTTTTTCCATAATTAATTACATAACTTGGAGCCAAGTTTTTACAAAACAACTAATTTGAAAGTTGAAACGTTAACTAGCTTGGTTAAAAATTTATATGAATTTTTTCAGTAACCGCTTACCTTAAAATCGTTGTAATTCAATGTTTAGTTTGCCTCATTACCGGAGCATATTTCTGAAAGCATGTTGTCAGATTGCAAATGCACCGCCTACCGGAATAAAATTGACAAGATTGGTGGAAAATGTGGTTGCGGTTCCTGGCTGATTTGCTTAAATGCACAATCAACGTTTCACGACGCATTGTTGCTTTTAATTGAATTTACTTGACGCGGCTTTGCAATAGACGAGACCTTGACTAAATTGATTACTCTCGTAATTGACATTATTATACACGCGACTCATCAGAATGTTTCTCGCGCAAACCATTAGGCGAAACCAAAATTGACTTTGAGTGAAAACTGGATTCGGTCTGATCTCATCATTATCAGGATTATCGGAGTCAGTTCAGCTAGATAGTTAATTTCACTGTAAATTGTAAATGCCTTATTACTCTGCTTTACTTCAAAGTTTTAACAAAGTAGAACAAAGAAATGCCTTAAAAAATTATTAATAATTCACATTCATTGAAATATTTTTCTTGTTACGTTTCATAACAATTGTTTCTAAAATAACCGTAACGGTGTATTCATTACTTGATGATCATCAAAGAGCCTTTAGGCTCCATTTACTAAAGCACGCGTTAATCATAATTTTGATTTATAATTCTTTCTCTAATGACATTCCATTATCAAAATGTAAAGTAATGACTGAAATTGAACGATTTTTAACGACCCTTTACAAAAAACTTTTACATTTCAATAAATTTGTATAAATAAAGTGTAACAATTATGTTGAAATGATTGATTTTTATTAATAGAAAAATATTCCCTATTGTATATTGAATTTATTGATAGAAATATTAATCGACAAAATTTTATGGAAAATTCAATATTAACCACAGACTATTAAAATCGAATTTCTATAAATTGGATTGGTAATCAACAATTAAAGTGCAACAGTTATATCATACATACAGTATCATGCAATAGACTATTTTCCTTTACTATACACACGAAATTTAGATAATTAGAATTCTAATCAGTGCTTAATTATTAAATTATTAAATTTATTCTCACGGCTTTATAAAACTTCATTTATTAGTAAATACAAGCAAACTTAGTACATTAATGTAAACGAAAGTAATGAAGTAACGGAGAGAAAAAAAACAGATGGAAAAATCACTCTGTTAAAATATTTATGCGAACTGATCAGCAAGCAAAGGATCTTCAAAATTCTTCCAGCATTACCATCCTACGAGATGTTTACGCCCTTCGGCCCTGCTCCGCAAAAACCACTAATTAATGCTCCGTGATTTTCTTCTTGCTTAATAGTAGAAAAACAGTTTCAAAGGTCAATATTGATCATGATAATAAAGTAACTAGAGAAAAGTGAGCTCGTAATATAATTTAATTTGATAAAAATATACTCTTTCATTAATTCAATGCAAATATTATATGGTTGAAAATATCTCTTTCGGAAATTAATGAATTATTCATAGAGTTAAACATTAAAAATTTAAAAGCCAATTTTGCTAGTTTCTTTCGATCCGCGAACATAATACTGTCATTAATATATTTACTAAAATATCAATTACTATTAATCGTATGTTCACTTAAAATTTATACCGAACTACTATCAGCACTGCTCTACAAACTGAAACTTGACCTAACAGATCATAATTAGATCCGATTAGCTCTGTACCCGCATGATATCGTTTGGGTTTAATCATCTCGGCTCGTGCTCGATCACGCGTTACCCGCGCTCTTTTTTTTTCCCCCTCGTTATCGACGCATCAGCTCGAAATACAGATCGCAATAATCCTCCATTGCAAACAGATCAATTAACCGAGGCTCGACTCGAAACAGATTAGACGAGTAACCTTCACTCGACATATCCCAATTTTTTTCGCCGCCCCGTTACGTCAGATTTTTGCGCTGCGATAGCCTTTCTCACTCGAGCAAAACGTATGCCGTAACCGCGCGTCTATTAATTTTCTCGATAAGGGATAGCTAGAGAACGGATGAGCGAGTGAGCGAGGGAGACAGAGAAAGAGAGCAAATAATCGAGTGAACAAATTTCGCCGCGTCGACGTCATCCGTAACGGCAGCGTCGGCGCGTGCGCGCGTGCTTGCTCGCCAACATTAATCAAAAATCAGCCTCTTTAATTTCTCATCACGAAGAGGAGAAAGAATAGGCGCAGGGGCCGTAAAAGCCGCGCGTATAGCCATTCCGAATCCCTCTCGAGGATCGCTCCTGCTGCTCCCTCCCTCCTCGGGGCGGCCCGGGAAATTAGCCTGTTTACGATCGCTCGCAAAGTCGACACGATACTATTCTTCCTTCGCTCTCTCCCTCCCTTCCTCTCTCTTGCTCTCTCTCTTGAGTTTAATCGGCCAATAAATAGCGTCTGTCTCTCTTTTCCTCCTCATCCTGCGCGTCTTGCCTCGCCTCTATATGCGAGGATCGAAAGTGAGCCGAGGTGTTGCTGCCACAAATCCTCGGGTGGCCGGCGCGAACGCGCACAAACATACAGACTCTCACACACATATTATTATACACATATACGTACCGAGCGACCACGCGCGAGCTGAGAGAGTGAGAGAGAGAGAGAGAGCTGGTAAAGCGATATCGATTCGTCGCCAAGGCCAGCGGCAGCGGACGGGTAGCGCGTGGGTGTCATTCGCGTTGCCCGGGCACACACGGCTCGCTTCACTCCGTCTTCTTCTCTCTCTCTTTCTCTCTCTCCCTCTCTCTCTCTCTGTATATCCCGAGGGCTCATATACTTTTTCCGATGCTTTCTTTCGCTAGGGCCGAGGGGAAATAGATGTTCGGAATGCCGACCTCTTAATGCGCTCCTCCTTAAGATGTTTTATAATCTCGAATTAGTAGACGGGATGAGTTTTTATGTACACCTTATTTCTGCTTCTGGAGGCGCACGAGCGCGTGTGAAATATTCCGTATGGGAGCTTGAGTTGTTTGCTCTGCACCGATGTGTTTTAAGCTAAAGTAGCTCTGCGGAATTGAAAAAAATACTCGCTTTATACTTTTATATTTGCTATTTATATTAATTTGATAGTTTATAAATTAATTTTTATTATTTATATTCAGTGTAAATATTTATCACGATTCTTTTATTACAATGAATATTTCCGACTTTAAAAAACACAGAGATTATCGTAGAAAACCAAAACCAATGGTAAATTCATACTTTTCGTGTATAATAGCTCGTCTCGCTGCATTTACACCCTTTTTTCACTTTTATTACGAATCTGTTTCATTTGGTATCTGTTTGCAGAACCGTAGAAAATATTTTTCGTTATCTCCGATAAAGGTCCATTTAAAGCATCAGCAAACCTCTTATACCCATATACATAAAAGATAGTAAATACACGAAATTTCAATGCAAAAATAAAGTTGTGCAACAACAACACAATTACTCGGAAATTTTTCCCCGCGCTAATTTACGGGTACGCGTGTGTGGCCGCGCGCGTCTCGTCCGACAATCAGCGATAAAAAGTAGATGAATCGCAAGCTCCGCACACGCCTCCCCGCCGCTCCGTAATTTCTTTTTAGAGCAACTAAAGCGTCCGGCGCGCTTTTTGCGTGCGGATTACTCGCCGGCAACGGGCAGGTAGCTTTATTATCGTCCCCGTTACACACCGCGGTGTACATCCTCGTATAACACGACGCGCGCAAACAAAAGCCTTTTGTATACACACTCGCATCCGCCCACGCGGGCAGCACATCTTCGCCTCCCGAGTAGGCACTACTACTATATACACCACTACAACCGCCGACCCCTTCGTCGTCGTCGCGGGTTTTTTTATTCGTTTGCCGATCCGCCCTCTTGTTTTTCGCCCGAGTTATAAGAGTCGCTTTGCGTTCTAGCTGGCGTAGACAGACGGTATAGCTACTTTACGGCGCGAGTGCATTCGTGTGGGATGTCCGCGCGGTTCTCGGTTTACAATCGATGTCAAGTAGCCGTAACCTTAAACGCGTCTTTGTGCGCGCACTGCCGCCGGCTTCGGGCGCACACGAAAGTAGCGCAGTAATGCGCCCCCCTTTCTTTTTTACAGCGCGCGCGCTCGCGCTAAACATTGGCTGCGCGCGACTGCCTTAAATGTTTTATCGTCTATCGCGGTGTGTTTCGAGGTTCTTGCGGCGGAGGGTGTATTATCTTCCGGGGGATAAAAGTGGATTGCGTTTTAAAAAATATTCGATGATAATCTTTTACGACGTTCGTAAAAGTTGGCGCGATTCTCTGCGTTGTTATGAAAATTACAGAATCATGGTGTCATTAGATTATATATTTTTTTGTTATTAAAAACTTGAATTTAACGTTTCGTGTACGGTAAAATCTGAAAATGTATAAGAGTTTTTTTTATTTCCTATTCTTATTCTACTTATATCATCAATTTTATACGTGAGTAAACTGGTTATAATATATAAAGTGTAAAATTTTTATACTTTATATATATGCGTGTACTTTAGTTCATCCACCTACAGCATATTAATGCGAAAGCTTGGAGTAAACCTTATAGCCAAATGTTTGCCTCAGACAGACAATTTAAAGCTTGCTGTGTTACTTTGCGTTTAAAGACTATTTGAGTGTTTATGCCAAATTCTATAGATTTTAAACGAAAAACATGTTCGAATTTACTATTATTTTTTTATTAAAGAAGTTAAGTAGATATGCAACGATCAAGTTTAGTCATTGGCTGTAATCCTCTGACACTATTGAGGGCCTTGTCCAATGCCTTACAAAAATAACGCACGATGCTGAAGTAGCACCTTATATACATATAGGTATATAGTATTTTAGCTGGGCAACAAGGGGCACTCGTGAAGTCCTCGAGCACAATGTATTTCTCATAAATATTTCAAAGTCTCTGTGGCCCTTCGCACAGCTCTGAGTTACAGATACAGTGAGACATCACAGATACAAAAATAACATGAGTTACTATATCTATATAATATAAGGAATAGACAGATACATTAGTTACAAATCTCTTTTTCCTTTGTATATCTCTTGTAACATATATAGATATATGTTATTTTTTGTATTTGGGTCTCACTATATATGTAACTCAGAACTGCGAGGAGGGACTGATAATATCATACGAGTAGCAAATTAACGAAAATACCAGAGTATACGTGTAGTGTGTTTTAATTCAGCTAGTAATGTTAAAAATTAATCATTCAATGCTTCTATAATTTATTCAAATATGATCCCTTGTTTGCTTGAGTTTTTATTTCATTATACTGCTATCGCATTTATCGACTTCTGTGAACACATTATAGTTAATCTATTATTGATAAACTAATGAATTGTAAATTCAGAACCGCTAGATCGTCAACAAAATATTCAGTATGCATATTACTCGTTCATGCATTTACACGAAAGGGGCAAACCATTGTTTAGATTGAATTTTCGATTTAATAAATAATAAAATTTGTCTTTGATAGAATTTAGTAATATACTATACCGAATGGGAGCTACTGTAGTATTTTACAGCTGTGTCACAAATAGCGATCTTCAACCACAACGGCTTCTGTTTCGAAGCCAATACAGTAAACGCTTTTATGAACCCACTTCTTCCCTTCGTAAAAGGCGAGAATACACTTACGCGAGGCACATAAGTTGTCGCTTACGGCTTCGATCGCATCGATTGTAAACTGTCTCTGTGTGCATCCGAAGCTTTCAAAGTGAAACAGAGCCATAGGCTCAGTCTGAGATGAAAAGCCTACTGCTAATACGATTGAAATGTAAGTAGAAATAAATAAGTTAAATATAGTAAGTATTGGTTTTCTCATAAGTCAATTCAATAAACAATTTTTTTAGAATATTAAAAGTTTGTTACATTTGTCCATAAGCCTTTTGAAATATTGTACTTTTAACCCTTTTAAAACGTTAATAATAAATTCATACTCTTCTTTACAATTGAAAGAAAAAATTAGAAAATTAACCTTTAGAAGAGTGTGATATAAAGAATTGGTGCTTGAAAAGAATGATTTTAAAATATAAAAAATGTGAACGTTATCTTAAATTAGTAGTAAATTTATTTTGTATTACCATTTTTTGTATTACACAACTGATTTTAAGAAGCAAAATTCTTTCTTACAACGTTTAAAATAATATTAAGCAACAATATTTTGTTCATTTACAACATATTGCAACCAATTAATCCTTTTTTTCTTGCTCTGGTTCTTTTTTGCATTCACACAAAGTGCCATTCCAATATTGGCAACCGAGTCCACCGTTAGTGCAACACCATTCCTCGATACAAAGATCAGCTGCGCCAGCTATTAAAATAATACAAAAATTATAGCTTTTTTAACTTTGTATATTAAAAACTCACATTTATTATAAAGTTAAATTTCGTATTTAATAAAGAAGCTAGTTATTTCAACAAAAAGTATAGATGGTATCTTTTATATTTTATCGAATGAAAATCGAATGAAAAAATCAGACTATATTTTTAATCTCTTCAATATGTAAGTGACGTTAATGGACAGCATCGCAATTAACGTCATTTATATATAAATGTAACAGTAGCTGTGGTTAGAATCATTTACATCCATTAATCTCTTCTAAATGTGAGTAAATATTTATCCGCTCAGCTCGGCATTAATGAATTTCTGTACATACTTACATTGAAAAATAATAGTTAATACAACAATCATCAGTAACCATACTACTATTTTACATTCCATGTGTAGTGAATTCTTTAGCTAAAACTGTGTTGATGAAACGCCGAAAGGCAAACGCGTACTGCTTGAGTAGTGCGTTTTTGCTCCCTAATATCGACGACTACATATTTTATGTCAAAATTGTGTACAGACAAAGCACAAAACGCGCAGCAAAGAACTTAATCGTTTTCCGATAGAGTCCAGTCGTCGAAGTGAAAAAAGTTGTACGTATTTTAGTCGAAAGAAATTATACTATTTTCTGGGGATCTGCTGTGTGCGTGTGCGTGTGTGTGTATGTGTGTGAATTGTATATCGTATGTGAACTAAAACACGGAAATATTTGTAACATACACTATTGTTATTTTACCCAAATGATATTTAGCATACTTATTTTCATTTAAATAATACAATTAAGTATAATGAAAAAAGGGTGTTTTATAAAAAGTGGCTTTTCGTTGTTTGTAATAATTTAAGTATCTAATAAAACTATCGCAATTTCATTATTTTCAGTAGCAGTATACAAAGTATATACATTTTAAAGTAAAACTGATCAATTTTCAGCTTGTGCTAAAAATATTTTCATTGATTATTTTTAGTGGAAAAACACGATGCCAAGCTATGTTACCTTTGTAAAATGTCTTCATAATTCTATGCTAAATAATTCAAGAAAAACTAAATCAATTTTTCAATAATACTGTTTCATAAGTTTTGATGTATAAATTTACACCGATTTATATAAAATTCAATAGGTCGTTGAATATTCTCAAAATAGTCTGATCGATATTGAGTAATTTTTACCGCCTTTTAAGAGCTTAAATAACGCGCAGTACCCAAGACCAAAACAGATTAGAGGACAGCTGAAAATAAATCCCGGCGAGCTTTGAACCCCTAATTTCACAGCACTTAACAGTATTTTTAGCGTACATTCGCCGTTTTTTTTTCTTTCCGTCGGCTGCCTCCTGCGTCTCTTTATCCCTTCCCTTTCTTTTTCTCTCTCTCTCTGTATCTCCTTCCTCCTCCACCTACACCACTCTCTCTCTCGGTCTCATCTTCTTTCTCTATCTCCCAACCATGTACCGGCATGCTGTCAGCTGAAACGGCTCGCGCATGCTCGCGTCGGGCAAAGGTTTGCTCACAGGGCCGGCAATAATACTGCCAGAGCCTCTGCCAACATTATGTAACGACGTAAGCGCGACGAGGTGTGAAGAGATTCTTCCGCCCTGTCTGTGCGCGCGCGGCGTGCGTCGCCGTCTACTCGCCCTCTACTACCCCTTCCGCCACCCCTATTACGGTCTTTTTCACTCTTCTTACGGTTTTAGTATGTGGGTGTATATTTATACATACACACGCAAACATACACGCGGCCCGGCTTGCTCGTATCTCTCTGTCTTTCCCGTGGGATATTACTGTTTTTAATTGCTATTTTTTCCCTAATGTCTTTTATTGTTCGTCCCATGCGCGCACGAGCGTTCCTTGTTTGTAACTTTAAAATGGTACATTCATTCATTTTTCCGCCGACTTATTATGCCTTTTATTTTCCAATCATCTCATGCTACCGGATATATCGTAATTCTTTTCATTGAATAAAGAGCTCTTTTCAGACGAAATATCATGTAGTTATTTGCGTCCTAACAATGCTACACTGTCGACATGAAAAATAAACACTATTTTTGTTAAATTGAACAATTTTGAAATAATGTTTATTGAACATTTTAATAGAGGATTAATTAGTAGCCAGTAAAAGGACACTTATTAATTAAAAATTTATTGGTTTTTTCATCAGCGAAAATTGTATTCTATAACGCCTACAAACTTCATAATTTGTATCGATTTATATTAAACCAAAAAACTTTAAAAAAATATTTTGAACAAAATTAATTATGCAAATTATGAATTTATACTCGGAAGGGGGGTCGGCGCGTACATTGTCGAGCGAATATTTTTCAAATTGCGCTGCCTGGCTCTCGTGGCGTTTTTAATTAAGGCGTTCATTCTAGCAGAACGAAAATAAGCAAACAGCAGCAGCAGCAGCAACAACAGGGTAAACACGCGCGCCGCCCCCTTCTCCCCCGAGCGCAGGCGCGCGCGCGCGTGTCTCACCCTCTACGTCCCTCCCCCGCTAAGCGTATTAACCGCAGTAGAGTGTACAGACGCAGAGTCGTCGTTATTGTCCTTGATGCGTACGTCGCCGGACGCTGTGTATATACTCTAGCCGTCACCCCCTGCGCACATAAGATCGCGAGTCTAGGCAGAGAAGAAGGATATCCCCTCGTATCCGCAGCGATTCCTGCTCTGGGATTTCAGTGTTTGGCGCGATGGCGTTTCTCTCTGGTGTAGGAAGGCTTCCAGGAAAAGCAATACTGGGTAATAAGATGCGAATATACAATATTATAAAGGAGAGGGGAAGTTAATTAGTCGAACGAATGAATGAATTCATTGTTGAACGATCAAATTTTGTTTGCAAAGTCTTTTTTGAAATGAGACAGATATACAATCGATATTAATTAGTTTTATTTATGTTTCAACTTCGAATAAATTAGTAACATTAATGCTGAAACATTTTCAGACAGTGAATATAAAAAATCAATATATTATGAAAGCAAAATTCTTCGGAACACTGATGACTTTTATAGAGTTAATATACAATATGTATAAAAGTCGGCGAAACTTATATATTTTGTTGTACTTTAGTACTGATTATAATAAAGAACTTTTTCTTCTTGTATAAGAAGATTCAATATCTAAGAAACTAAAACTTATCTCGCAAATAATCCGTAACATAATTCCAGCATTCGTGTAGGAAAGAAAAACATTGTTTTATTTCTGGAACAGTCCCTGTATAAGCGCACGCAGAGTCACTCGGTTACCAGAGGCACAAGAGATAGAGAAAGACCGAGGACGCTGGAGCATATGGGTTTTCGGATTTCCCATGCGGGTTACGCGATCTCAAGGCGCGCGCGCCTGCGCCATCATATATTGCCATGAGGGGGGAGAGAGAGAGAGAGGGAGAGTCTAATCTCGCTCATTTTTTACCCTACTTTATGTGTATTTGCGTTTCGCGACTGTCGGACTTACTACCCCGTTTAGATGTCGTATCTAAATGGGTATCAGGCAGAAATGATTTCGACGAAACAGTTCTCGCAGAAGATTCTTCGTGGATATTACGTGTCGGTTTGTAATCCCGCGTACACATACTGTTACATGAACATTCGAGCAAGCACGAGGGAAATTTATTGAATGTTGAAAATCGTGTATATTATTAAGTTTGCAGTATTTCGTGTTGCGCGTACGAATGGAATAAAATTTCAGAAATTAATTTACAAAAATAAGTACAAAAATGTTAAACAGCATTCGTTAATAAATAACTTTTATGGAATAAAATTTAACGATGTGACTGATTGTTCGCGAGCTTCCGGCGCGCTTGACTTTACGTTATCTATATTTTAAAATCGCATACAGAGCCGGATTTAATTCTGTTAAAAATGAGAGTTTGAATCTCGCGTTAATTAAAATTTATTTTTTCTGCATTTTTGTTTAACTTTGTATTGCGAAATTTTCCATTTTCAACAACGAGCTTACTTTACTATATTTCATTTCAAGCTCAAGCTGGATCCATATTGTAAATACGAACAGTATTATTTAATCTATTTGTCATGATTCTTTTACAAATCGTTCAAAATATTCGAATCGAATAAAATACTAAATAGAGCAAATAAACAGAATAGAACTTCATTAAAAATACAATAAAATTCTGACAAGAAGATATAAAAAAAAAATATATATATATCATTTTCCAATATAAAGATATTAAATTTCGCCTGATATTGAAATATCTACTGAATTAAATCAATAATGAAAAATAGGATGTCTGGGTATAATTTCTAATAAAAGGTAATAACAATGATCAAGCCAGTGCAAGCTCAAGTCATGCATTTTTATATAATTTACTGCACGTAGTTTATCTTAAAGAGGCCGACGTGAATGGCCATTTTTGCTTTAGCGAATGCATAATTCATTATACATTTAATCATCTTCTATTCTCGAAAAACGGCGCAAAATCTGGCCCCGAAGATTTATGGCAAAACAATGGAACAGTTTACCGTGATGTACACGCACAAAAGACACGTAAATCATAGGGGGGCGGAGGGAAGGTGGGAGGGGCTCTCAATGAAAATTCGCTCGACGCTGCGTTGCTGAGTCCTATATCAAACGTAATTTTCTATTTTTAATCCCCACTGGTAATTCATTGTCCAACTCAATCGAAAACTGCCACATCCACAAGGGGGTTCCGCATAACAGAATTCCGATATATCCACGATATATATACGCGAGCCGAGCATGCGCAATCATCATTTTGCATTTCCATCGAAACAATAAGGCAGTCAGCCTCTCTCTCTCTCTCCCCTTTCATTTTCACTCCCCGTCCCTCTTCATTTCCCCGTAGCCGCGTTTTTACTCGCATTTCACCGCTTCTTTCTTTGCTGCCTACTCTTTTCCCCGTCGCCTTTTGTTTACTTGGCTTTTCCAGATTATTATTTGTTCTGCAAATGCATGGCTTTCCAATGGCTGCAATACACGTTTAAGCTCAACGAAACTAGAGATATTTTCAAAGTAACAAAGGCTTAGAGGAACAAACATTTATGAGGTAGCATAGTATCTGAAAAAAAAATAACATCTTTTCTACAATTCATTTAAAATACATATACTCTCATTTCTCTTTTTATACATTTATATTGCTTTTTCAGATTATGTTAAAAATTAATCGTGTAAATTTTGGTTAAAAATTTTTGGTTAAAAATTAATTGTGTAACGGAAAAATGCATGAATCGCGCATCTCTCCAATCAAACATCAAACAGAACTGCAATACCAATCGAAAGCTAACCAACCTAATCAGTTATATCGTTTTGAAATCTGTTTAACAATTCCATTTCGTTTTTCTTTCTGTAACAGGTGAAGCTATCAAACTGCTACTTCAAAACGCATGAATAGCTGAACAGCCTACAGCTCGTGGCGGCTCGTATCCGTTTACCGATATATACGGTCGGCAATACAAACTACGCACTCTCGAATCTGATTCGATCACTGTATCCACCGGACACCAATGGCACGGCGATTTTCACGTGAACATGAAAATGAAGCCTTTGCGCGTATGATATTCCACTGTGCCCTAGAGAACGCGGCTCGGAAAAGAATTGCCGACAACTCTCGACATCACCACTTCCTTGTCGTCAATCTCTGTAGGAGAAGCAATTATGTCTCTCAGCAGGGATCTATTGAGTCCAGGCTTGCTGAGATTGCTGATTCACTGAATCGTAAATCTCGAAGCAAAGGGGAAGTCTCTAGAAAGTCTGCTGAATGGGCGTATACCAACTTATTAGTTGAATGTAATAACTCAACAAGTGCAAAAACCAAGAAGTGTGAGATGCTGCGTGAGCAGTTAAAGAACTCGATCTCTATTTCTGTCGAAGCCATTAAAAGTAATAGCCCAAAGACAAATCTCGTACAGTAAATTCTCACTGTAACACAGCATCTCACACGCACACCGAAATGAAGACATGTATTCGACCCTCTCTTGCCTGTGACAATAGTACTGTGACAACATCACCAAGTGTAGCCATGGAAGTAATTATTTCAGATTTTATTTCTGGTTTTATCAACAAGGCTGTAACCTAGCTACCTTGTGCAGCTGCATGTATAACCACTTATACATGGATAACCTCTTATAACTACTGCCGATCTAGATTCCTTTATATCTACGTACATGCAACACAAAGTAATGCACAATACAGTTTCATTTGCGTGACTATCCCACTACTCGGAGAATACGGCGAGCGTGCACAAGGAAAGGGCTATGGGTAGCCATCCTTAATGCGTCCTCACACAAGGCACATTAATTGCAGGAGGAGATTGACTGGCTATATCTGTAGTAGGTGAAGTCCTTTCGGACTGGGCGGCGGTATCCGGTTTTAGACTCAATTGAGGTAAGACACAATTAGTTACTTTTTTCACGACAGAGGGTAGAGTACACCGTATAAACAAAACTTTGCTTGGTATTGTAATCTGGGATCGGGCATCGTCTTGTCTTTTGCAGAAATCATGACGATTCGCCGTATGAACTCTATCCTGGAAGCCTTTCTTTGATCACATATCGCTAAAAGTAAATCGAGCTTTGTATTCCTTACGCTTCTTCCGATCAAGTACTACTTCGTCAACGTATGGCGCAAGCGCTGATCTTTCCTCTTCTCGATTACTGTTCTGTTCTGACCAATGACGCTACATACGAACAAAGATGCAGACTATAGAGATTGCGAAATTCATGTCTCAGAGACATTTTTTGATTAAGACAGAGAGATCACGTGACTCCTCTTCGGCGTAGGCTTGGCTACGGTTACGCATTTATGCAAGGCTGCAGTGCTTTACTGACGTACTTTTATATATAATATCTTAAATTTCTCCTCGACATCTTATTTGCGGCAAATGTTTGAAAACCGACGGTCAATTCGATCTGCTAGAGGGTCCATAAGGGCCCTTAAAGTTCCACAGGTGCACTGACCGGAAAACAATCTTCTTCATGTGTAATTGAGGAATTCCCTTTCATGGTGCACAACAAGTTTACCGAGTCTAAGTAGCTTGTATATGTTGACTGCCAAAGTGACTTTCTTATTATATTTATCCATTGACTGACTATTCTAGTCTTTTTCATTGAATACTCATACCTTAAGGATACTCGTACCTCTTCACTAAGTTAACTAAGTGGATGGGATTCCTTTTGTAAACTATTTTTGATTTTCCATTTTGTATTTATTTCACTTACACTTAAACTTATGTTCCACATCCATACACCCTTTTTGTTGGCAGTGACCAAAAATAAAGTATTAATAACAATGGTAATAATAAAGCGGCTGGGAAAACCATTGCCGATAAATGCTAAAGAATTTTCCAAAGCGGGCCGATTGTACGTTGACTTGTACCACTAACTCGTACGCGACAACAGTCACGGCCGGATGCAAATGGCGCGCAGTACCGACACGCGTGTGCGCGCCTATTCGCGATTTATTGCGGCGCTTTTATTGCTACTTTGGCGCAGATGAGACACGACGATAATGTATTTCGGTGCGCGCGTGCGTAAGCGCGAGCGCGCGGCTTTTTCGCAGGCGCGCCTGCGCGCTCGCGTTTTCATCGATATTCCGAAGCGCTCCCTGGCTGCGGCTAATGAACTGTGAATGTATGGCCGCCGCCGCCGCTGCCGTGGATCGTTTTCCGGCTCGGTCACACACATGTACACATACTACTGTCGACGAGCCGATTTCCGCGTGCGGCCTGCGTGTGTATGCGTACACGCACGCGCCTGGTTTTGTCGAGCTTTGGGAGATTCGCGTTTTTTTTCATATTTATGGGCTTGCGCGACAAGTTTTGTTATCGAGGAGCGAACGATAAAAGGGAGTAGGGGAGTTAGGCAGCATCGTTTTATAGGGCTGCGCATTACGCAGAGGCTTGCAGAACTGATTCCTATGTTTTTGTTGTCTTTTAGAAAAATAGTATTGTAAGCATGTGCAGATATCAACTTACGTATTTGAGAAAGCTTCGTAAAGTTGTAGTTTAAGTAACTTACGCTCACCTGAAACAAATAAATGGAAAATGCTATTAGATATATTTACATTATCGTGATTCGCTGTAAAGAAGTATATAAAAATACTAGTGAAGGTAGTAGGGGTAGGTACACATAATTATTAGGGTTAAAAAGAAAGAATTTAAATGATTGCAAATGTAATTGCAGGGCTGAAAATTATTGGATAGATCTCAACTCAATAAATGCTCATTATCAAATTTTGTACATATCAATTCGAATTGTAAAACATTTCCGATTACAATAATTATTGCAGTGAACGAATTTTCGTACAATTCCATTGACCCTTTGTTCCTCGGAAGAGTATAAATATTGTAGGAGTGGTAATTGTGCGACTAATACACTGAAAAAGACTTTATTATTCATTTAACAAAAGGATTTCATTAAAATGAAAATTAACTGTTACGAAAAAGGATTGTATTGAATAATTGGCTTCCAATTATTTCATGTAAATAAGTATATCATTAAGTTAACAAACATTTTATTGTTGTGGCTAACTGTTTTATTGTGATATTTAAAGTAAGGGAAAATCTGGGTAGGTTGGCTATAGGGACAAAAAAAAAACGCTCTCATATAATTTATTTATATTTTATAACATATAGCAAATTTGTTCGCAGCGTAATGTATAAAATTATTACTAATTTTGCCGAATTATTACGAACTCATAAGATTTAAAATGTCGATTTGGCAAACAGTTTGTCGACCTGAAGAAGGTGACAAATTGTTTCCCGAAACGTTGTCAAAACGAGAACAAATTGACTTAGAAAATCGATCAATTTCAACCCTTTTCTCCAAAACATTTAAAATAATTATAATAAATCTTCACCATGAAATTCTATAACTTTTTCGATTAATGAAACTTGTGATGATTTCCAGTAAAAATTAATTACTAACATCCACCAGAATAAAATAAGAAATAAAAAAAAATTACGTCAGATTAAACATATGAATATAAGTTTCTACAAAATCTAAACTTTTTACCGTAATTCTTTCTGTACCGTAATCATGGATAATTAATCGGTCAGTAATTATTTCAGCTATTTGTACATAAATAGGCATTTAGCGATATCTAAATCCATTTTTGTTATTATCTAAATGAACTTGCACATTTTGCAAACTTCTTAGCTTCTCTTTTCTCCACTCTCTTCGACGGAAGTTGCGACAAGTTTATCCGGGACTCTAACGAGGTTAATCAATTTCTCTTTTGCCATCTCTTTTCCCCTCGTTCTCGCACTGGAAGTGGAATCTTTCGTCAAAAACCACCTCGTTACCGAGAACCACGAAGAGTGCACTTCAAATCTCTCTCCCTATCCTCTCTCTCCTCTCTCTCTCTCTGCCCTCTTTCTCTCTCTCCTCCCTCTCCCTCTCTCTCTCTCTCTCTCTCTCTCTCTCTCTCTCTTTCCATTTCCCTTTTCCCGTCTTTTGCCGGGCGCGAAATTCCTTACCCAGTTGCGCGATGCGCCAGCAACGTACAGAGTGAGTTACTGAACCTATAAAGTTTTTTGTTGATTTCGGCCCAAAAAGAGCAGAACGCGAGGAGAAAGAAAGACAGAGAAATGCTGAGCTTACAGGCATATATATAGCTATGATTTCCCGAGCGTATCTCGGTTGGGAAGCTCTGCAAAAGCTGGACTAACAAACAACAGTTTTCATTGAAGAAAAAACTTTTGCCTCAGCGTTGATAAAGATGCATTTTAAAACGAGGAAAAAATTTTTAGGTCAAGAACTTTTGCAATTTTTCAAAAAGTGGAATTTCACACAAAAAGTAAAATATGTCACAAAAATTCAATCACGTATGTCGTAAGGACTTAGACAAACCATTAATAATATACCTTAATATAGTATTACTAAATGTTGGGGGGTGTTAACGGTTGATTTTCAATATTCTAACAAGACCTCTCAGATTGGACAGTTTCCTTTAGCGCTCTCGCATTACGCTGCAGCTGAAACTGCGCTTAATCGCAACTTTCCCCGGTTACCGTCCAGTCGCTTCTCACTTTGATACCTAGACTAATACTGCCGCTCGCGCGCTTGCGCGGGCTCGCTCATCTCCTGTCTCATCAGCGTCACCATCGCGCTAAATAAAAGGCTCTTCGTCTTCCCCCGTCGCCGTCATTTCCAAGAGGTAAATTATGCGCCCGCGAAGAAAGTAATACGGCACGAAGCGATGAGAAGAAGTAGAGGGAAGTGAGAATTCGAGCGATAACGAATCTTGTTATCTTCTAACGCTTCCGCTTTCTGGCAATTATTGCGCTTCTCGCTATCTTGCTTACTTACTTTGACCCTCCCCTCCTTTTTCTCTCTCTCTCTCCTCCTATTTCTTTCTTTTCTTAGAATTTATAACGACTTTAGTTTTGCCCCGGTGTAAATAATCAAGTCTGGCGTGAGCTTTGTTTACGAGTTTGTTTTTCATCGGATCGGCAAGTAGAAATACTTTGCGTTCGTCTATCCAGCAATTGTTGTGCAAAGAATATTTAATTCAATATATTCAAATAGTAATGTAAATCTTGCGAATGCTGATAAAAATGATTGATTATTAAAAAGTGTGCAGGCTCATGTCCAACTTATGTATTTTTTCATATTTAGTTTCTGATTATTTAACAATTAATTTAAAGTATAAGCAATGGTAGATTTTGGACGAAAAGTATTTGACTTTTTGAAAAAGTATTTCATATGATTAAAAAAGAATGGTGCAATTAAAGAATTCATTTTCTTGGAATAATTTAAATTTTATAAAGTAGAGTAACGACATATTTCATTACAAGTATTATTTTTCGTTACTTTTTCATTTTAATTCAAAATCATATACTTTTTAATTAATTTTATTTATAATGAATTGAAATTCATTATAAATAATTCCAAGAATCATTTTTCGGAATTTTCATAAAAACTACATTCATACCTATGTATGCGTATATTGTTTGAAAATTACCGAAACCGATACAGAATACAACGCTCTGGTCTCTGATTGAGTCGTTGTCCTATACGCCAATCAACTTTCGCAGCAGGGGAAAAACGCGCCAATAATAATAACTCGTTCAGCCAATCGAATCATCAAAATCCTTAAGTATAAGCTCGCAGGGAACATTTTCGCTCCAGCGGGCTCTGGCTCAGACCCTCGAACCCCTCTTTAACATCCACAGACTTGCAGTGCGCACGTGTGCATGTCCCTGACGAGCCGCTGCGTCGGTGGCGGCGGCGGCTGTATTTCACGCGTCAAATTTCTGCGGCCTCGCGCTAAAAAGAACCGACAGCTGACAGCGCCATCGCCGTTATATTTCCCGCGACCAGCGCGCACCAGCGTCGCCGCCACCGACGATCGATTCACGCGCCCCGTCGACTGCCGCTTAATTACACCGACTTGGCGCGCGCGCCGTGCCCGCGCATAATGCGTGGTTCTCTTTCACGCGCGTGCTCTCTCGTGGGGCTTGTTTTTTCGCACGCGCGCAGACAGGAGAAGGAGAGAGGGAAGAAGAGCGATGCGTCGAGGGTGACAATGTAGGTCAGTCCGACGTGTGCCCTCATGTGGGTGGATAACGTGTGTTGGTGTGCGCGGAAGAGAGATCGAGGGAGCGAGTGTGTCTGTAGGCCGATGCGCTCGGAAAACAGACGAGTGCGCGCGTTGGATTCGTAACAACGTTTACGACTGTTGTGATTTAGTATATTTATATAGATATCTTTAGTGACCCGTTGTCATGCTGGATCAGCTGGATTAAACGTGACTGTCAAATATCGTGCGATTTCAGGCGTATAGATGTTAATGAACTATTTATTACTGAACTTTAATTTCGGGAAAGGCGAATGAATTAAAGGTCGTTTTCTTGAGTTGCTTTTTTTATATTTACTTTTGAAGTATGAGATTTTTTTTTAAAATTACGTAATAATAATGTTTACGTAAGAAAAATGGTGTGACGTCTTTTTTCATTTAAAAATTTTTCTCGTATATTATATTACATATAAAAATAAAAAGTATAACCCGACGGGTGTACCACAAAAAAAAACTAATAAAATTTTTGCGAATTTTTTCATATAGATTTTTTCAACGCCAGGCGTTACCAACAGTGCATCGTATTTTCCTTCTATGTGAACGAGGATTTGGAATTTTCAATTTTCATGCTGGATGCCTCTATAGCAGGACTACCGAATTCTGCGAATGTGTCTCCACGAATACGAAAGTCTAAACGTAGTAACAGTAATTGACTGCATATTGATTATTTAACATGTTCGAAATTAACATATAATTATTGAAATTTTTTCCTTGCATAAATGCTTACAGATAATATTGTAATACAATATTAATAATAATATTCGTTAAGTATTATATAGAATAACTTTTTGGAATGATCATAATATCATTAGCGTTGATTGCTTTGCATTTATAATTGTTTTCGTGTTATAATAATTTGTTGCTTGAGTAAATATATTTGAATACAATTTGATACATATTTATAAAACAATAAAAAAAATATTATGATTTTAGTGAAAACTGATACTTATTAAAACGTATACACACATGTATGGATTCTGTTTTTACCATAGTATTAACCATTTTTTTTTTTTTTTTTTTTTTTTTACCATTTATCAATACATGTACAAAATATCCTATAACAATGAAATATTGTTTTCTTCTGATATATTTCGGTGATAAAATAGCCTATTTTACAAATTAGGATTTATAGTAACTGTTTTCGTATTATGATTGTTACAAGTGAGTGCCTTGGGTCAGAACAAAGTGCAAAGTAGCGACAGGCACATCGTCAGCACTAATCGAGGCTCAGAAGGTTCCCAAACGACTCGTTCGGGTGCACAAAACGCTGTTGGTAGGACTCGAAGTTCGAAGACACGGAATCAATCGAGAAGAGCGAGAAGCTTCGGTTAACCTTATACATGTGGAAGTTCCCAGTTAGACGATGGCTAAGAAGAGGCTGAGGCCAGCACAGCTAAAGAGAGATAGAGTGAGTGAGAGAGAGAGAGAGAGAGAGAGAGAGAGAGAGAGAGAGAGAGAGAGAGAGAGAGACCGAGGCTAGTTTCAGAATGAGAAGAAGCTACGACGGCGACGTTCAGCCAACCACGTCGATCAGTCGAGCAGACGGACAATCGGATCTATTCACGACTCCAGACGAGCCAGATACTCTGCTCCCACGAACGAGTGGTAAAAGTGCTACTGGGCCGTTCGATATAGTTAGAAGCATCTCTCCATTTCGAATTAAATAATTAATACCACATATCAAAATATCTGCTGTACAGAGTATGTTCAGAGCGAACCTGAAAATCGTCAGACTCTGTTGCATGTGGTATGATATGAATTATTGTTTTAGACTTTTCGCAATATTATACGTGATGAATTGAAAATGTAAACTTACAGTCTAGAAGATAAATTAAAATATTTGGCTATTTGCCTAAAATGTTATCTAGGGCATTTCGCAATTTATAACAATCTTTTTACATATTAGCCACACTGACCAGGGTAAATGACCCAACTTGCCTGCCGAAATTCTGCTCTGCGAAAATAAAGAACGCAAAAAATTTATTTTATTCGCGTGTATTTGACAGACTTCATTAGGCACACAGCGGACAAAGGCAATTATAGTTGCTCAAGCATATTCAGGCGAGTGCAGTCGCGCGAAAAAGATCTAAATTAACTGCCGCTAATAGACTGCCCCGCGTCGCACGCAGTTCAGCTCGGCGTGTTATCCTATTTGCGTGTATTCGAGAGACTGACATTCTTATTCCGTTTAAAAATATATACATTTTTGTGCTTCTGTCAGAGGACATTTAACACTATGGAAATTTTGAACTTTTTCTTTCCCACTGTGCTCTCTGTCTGAAAATCGAGAACGGAGCTCTTTTGCACATGCCTAATTGAGTTAGCTGCTAGCTCTGTTTATTATAGCAGCGAAAGATGAGATTTTGTTTTAGATAGAATGCATATGTATTTTACAAAAGAAAATATTCTATCGCTTAAATTGGAATGGATGGTATCAATTCTATAAACTGAGGTCAATAAGTATCAGTACATTATCTATACATTATATTCAGATAATTATGTGTATACGTAAGACATTCCAAATGACTTTTTTCTCTAAAACTAATTCAAGCTATAGATAATGCCGCCATACTTCACCCTCCATTACTTACAAAAATAGAAAATGTCGATGCGTAATCTTGCTTATTCGTTTATTACCAGCCTAATATTCGTACCAACGCCTTTATAGACTATACAATCGATGAACGAAGCATCCGATAACTGTTGTTCTTGCGAATTACCACCGGCCGAAGCGCCCGAGAGCAAACTTCCTCGCCCCTATATAAGCCCCCGATGAAAATTCGCTATTCCGCGCTTGTAACTCCTTTATACTCGGCGTGTATATAAGTGAGTTTGACGCAGCGTTGCAATTGGCAAGGGGTCAATACACGCGGGTGGCGGCGGCGCGGCGCTCAGCCAGACAGCATCTGTCGGCGAAATCTTTTTCTCTCGCTGTCGATTCTCTTTCGTTCCATCTCTTTCCCTTCGCCCACGAGCGGGCATATTACTCGGCGCGTGCGCGCGGGCAGGCTTAAGCCCCTCGGAGCTCGGTAAATGAGCGCGAAAAGTGGCGCAGAGTTGGTGGGAGGGCGCCTAGAGGCAGCCGCGGGAGAAACGCGAAAAAGACTTTGTTCCAGTCCGCGTCTGTGTACGAAACGACTCGCTTTTGCTCGCTCGTCGCGGCCTGTATGCAGATGCATCGTGTCTACATATGTAGACGCGGGGCTGCGCACGAATTCAATTCCATTCGCTCGATTCGCCGACGTCTATATGCCGCTGGCCGCGTGACGGCTTTAAAATCTCAGCTTTTGTTTGTTGCCTGCAGACTCGGGGCAAACGAAATTTAGTGGGTTAGCGGAGATATGTACGACACACCTTTGCGGTATTGAGTTTTTTTGCGAGCGGTACAGAGGAATGATAAGACGAGACTAGGGCTTATAAGTAATACAAAAATAACGCACGGTATATCACGTAGTTTACCTTTATTTTGGGAATTTCTAAACCCTCGAATGCGAAATTCTATCGGGAATTTCATTATAAAAAAATAATAGAAATCTGGAGCCACACAGTACGCGCACAAAGCCAGCGAAAAATAAAATCCTAATGGCGTATAGACCGAACTGTCAATACTCGATTCTCCCTCTCCCTCGCGCACTCGTTGTCCACGTTTTTTCCCCGGGCGAATATATTTTTCATACATACACACAAGCGCGCGTGCGCGCCTTCCTCTCGATAAATTTTTATTTATTTCCACCCTCGTCGACTTTGCGCGCCAAACACAAAGACCGAAAAAATACGCGAAAAAGGACGACGATGTCTCTCCGTGTGAGCGAGAGGGAGACACGCGAATCAGGTCAACGAATTCGGCTACGACTGCAGTGTCCGCCCGGCGTGCATGGCTGCATCTATGTATGTGTGTGTGTGTGTGTGTGCACAAAAAAGTGTATGTGTGAGAGAGAGAGAGAGAGAGGAAGAGGCGGCGGCCGCTGGATGAGTAGGGCGGCTGCGCGAAAATCAAATTTGCACGCACACTGCGGGCTCGCTCGGTGGTTGGGAAAATGTCCACCTGTCAGGCGGGAATTCGGCGAGGACGGGGAGCGAGGCCCCTACAATCCCTGCGCCTATACCTGTCTGCGGAGTATTACCGATCCTGCGCGAACACACACACACACACACACACACACGTGCGCGCGCGCGGGCAAAATCCACGTTCAATGAAATTTCATCGAGGATTTTTTCATTCGAGTGAAAGGATAGGGTTTCGGGCGGTCTCTCCCTCTTTTTCCCTCCCACCCACCTCTCCCTCTCTCTCACACACTTTTTCTCTTTCTCCCTTGCTCTCCCGCTCTTTTTTCTGTCTATCATAATTATATTGTCAAGCGCCACCAACGATTTTCAACTATTTTTCAAACCACTGTGAAAGTTTATTATTAATTGGAATTTCTGTACTCAGTCCAAAAGAAATTAGTGATGAATGTAGTAGAGATAAAAGGTTGTTAGTGTTGAAAACCAGCTGTTTTTATAAATTGTAATCTATATTTGAAAATTAAATCAAAAATTTGAAAAGTGTAGGATAAATAATGAATACGTTTGTCCGGGATTTTGTATTGATTTTACATCGTGTGCATAGTATGTTATTTGTTTTTCGATGGAAGTGAGCGGTCAATGTTTGATGTACTTTTATAATTTTAAAAACTCGAACAATCACACTTTTACAAATGAAACAATTTGTAAAATGACTTTTTCATATTTCGATAAATGAGAATATAGAGCGATAACGAGATGAAAATACATTCGACAATGAAATTACTAATTAACAAAACTTTCAATGCAAATTTCTTTGTAAATACGTTGCATTTAGCTTCGATGTAAATGAAGCGAATAAAATTTAAAATGTAAATGAAGACATTTTTATTTCACTTTTTCTATCGTTAATCACGTCATTACAAATTGATATAAACCAGTAGTGTACAAAGTAAAATAAATTAGAATTAATTAATTTCTTTGTGTACCACATGATCTGTATTTAGCTGCAAAATTATGAAAAAGATCGAAACATTCAACTCTATGAATTTTAATTAATTCCCGAGCAAATAACAAACCCTTTTCCGCAAGTAAAGTAAATAAAATATAAAATTTTAATTAAGTACCCCATCTCGAAAATTATTATAACTTTTTCCCTCACATAATATAGTCCGTTAACCAAATTATCGAGCTTCGCAGTTCAATCCAATACACTCCACTGTCCATACACGCACAATTAATTAACAATTTTCCCATTCGACTAATGGAAACAAAAAGAACCGTCCGAGTTGAAAATCCCTTCTTAAAAAAGTGATGACCGGAAGAAGTGAAGCCTCTATAGATTTGATCTGTGATTGACTCTTGGATAAAAGGCGCGAGAATTCAAAATTAAATATGCATTTTTATTTGATAATTATTATTTACATGAATGAAAATGATTCAAGTGAAAAGTATTGA
>JAPYZP010000503.1:0-24221 GCA_030522985.1 Torymus sinensis | reverse complement strand
TATGTATAGATTATACATAGATTATACCACTCCAATCCTATGCATAATCATCTATGTATAATTTATGCATAATCTATACGAATTTTTTTTACATGGGTAAATAAATAAATATATCTATATCTGTTTCTCGATCGACACGTAAAGCAATGACCGTCCATTTCAGAATATTATATACACGACTTGACACGAATATCGTACTCTCGCTTTTGGATTTGCAGCAATAATTCATATACAGCATAAATAATTCAGAACTGCTGAAGTATTCAATGTGGTTTGTAAAATCTCGACACGTTCCGCCCAATATCGGATATCCGTTGGAAATCATCTGATAAGGTAAGAGGTTTGAATATGTATGAAAATTTAAAGGCCTGTCCTTTGCATCGGAGTTTTTTTTATTCCTATATACACGACCATATCTGACACTTATGAATATAATATTGACATTTTTTCTTAGGTCTTGACATATCTATATAATTTTGCAATACCAAAAATAACCATTACTGACCGCACAGTGAGCTGTCCTGAGTGTCCTGGTTTTACTCATATAATATATTCATATCCTCGAGATTGATAATATTTCAAACGAAATGAAATTGTCCAGCTTTTTTGTCGAATATCTATATTCTTTCTTTCGAAAAATCATTAAAGCTCCATCATCCAAGCGCGTTCTCCTCCTCACATTCAAGCTCCCTCCCTCCATAAGCAATTAAGCATAACTTTTTCAACGCATTAGCCTCGAACAACATTACCATTCAGCAACTCGGCAAATTAGCATATCATATACTCCCCCTTCCCGCCGCGCCATTCTCTCTCTCTCCCTCATCTCTTTCTCTCGCACAAAAGATCCTCCCTCTCGCAACGACGCGGTATTCTCTCTTTCTCTCTCTCTCCGACGATCGCTCCTTATATTCTCTCTCGCTCTCCCCGGCAATAAGAGACCCGCGCAGACGAGACACGGGAGCGTCTGCTCTATACACTCCTCCTCCTCCTCCCATTTTTCGGCCCCTGCGCGCTCACGCACGCACGTCGACTACGTTTCGCGGACCCTTTTTCTCTCTCTCTTTCACTAGCATATACCAGTACGTCGAAAACGCCCGCTTCCTTCCTCCCGCGCGTGGCTTTCTCGAAGAGGGCGATTGCGGAAAGGATATATCGCGCGTAGGGGGGTAACAATGGCCCGTGGAAACGTAGCAATTTTCAAGTGTCGATACCACGAGAGAAAGAGAGCTCCCACCCTTATATATACGCGCCCGCATCCTTCTTCCCTTCTATATGTACGCACTATTTTTTCGCTCTCGTTCTCTCCTCCGTTCGCCATCATGTGCGCGTCGCGGGCGATTAACGTCGCCGTAATAAACGCCCAACGAGCCCGAAATGAGTTTAAAGGTGCACACGATGGATGCTTGAATATATATATGTACCGCGTATACCACCTACACCGCGGGCTGCACGATTATTACGCGCTGTTTCGACTCTCAGTCTTTCTCTCTCTCTCTCTCTCTTTACCAGGAAATTCGTTTCCGAATGGGCCACTCGCGCTCGCTTGCTCGTTGGCGTTTTTTTTCCTCTCTTTCCACACGCGCAGCGGCAGCAGCCAGTGCGCGCGCGCAGGCGGGTTTATTGGGATTCTTTGAGTGACTTGACGTGGACGACGGTTAATTGTTCCCTCGAGGAGGGTTGCGCGAGCGAGCGATTGTTCTCTGATTGCGCTAATTCCTTTTTGTTATATACGCGCGCGACGGCGTGTGTGTAGGGCCGAGAGGCTTGCTTTCGATTCGCTCGCGGCAAAAGCCTCTTTTTTGTTTAGCTTCGGATGGATTTTTAACGGGGTTGTGCAGAGGCTGTTATATGTCGCGTATTGGGCGATCGAATATTTATTTATTTTGTTCTGCGATCGAACGGATGGCGTGGAGGGAGGAGGGGGGAAATCGAATTACGGTGCGCGCGATTGCACGCGGGGATTCGAATTAGAGGACAATTTAAAAGAAAATTGCGTCAGGGCGATGAAATAAGGGAGTATAGCGGTTCATTAAAATTATAAAACTTTCATTTTAAATTATTCCTTATATTATTGTACTTTAGCGTTCTTATACTTCCCCTCTTTAAAGCACTTACGGGCCTGTTAAAGTATTTGCATATTGCAGCACTTATATACTGCAGAAGTGCAGTTTTAGCTGCATTTTTATACGAACGCGCGAGAAAAAAAGGAGAATCAAATCTAATAACGCGAGTGAATATAATTAACACTCGAGATACGAGCCTGTTTCGCGCGCGTGGCGCACAATACGAGAAAGAAAAGTTTTTATATGTCTCACAAAACACATTTTTACCGTCGCTCAAAAAGCGCTAACGAACGCGCGCGTAAAACGCGCCACTAATATCTTTTTCATTCGTTTCGCAATGTACCCCCCTCTCTCTCTCTTACCCCGCATCACGCCCGGTAGTAGTTTGTAAATAAAATTACGAAACAGAAAAAAAAATAATTCGCTTCCTCCCCCCCGGGCCTCATTGATATTTATTAGACAGCGAAAGCGCTCTTAAAAATCCCGCGCTCGCGCTAACAAGCTTTTGATTTCACGCGCTGCAAATACGGCCCGAGACCGCTCCGCCGCCGCGGGGACACCCGTCCCGAATATATCCACGCGCGCACACGAAATAAATTCATAGTCGCGTAAACGTAATTTACGATCGATCCGACTAGTATAATTTCCTTGAGAACCGTAAAAAAAAAATCATCCGTCGTAAAAGAGCCTCGCGCGGACAAAGCGGGCGCACGCGCGCGTGACCGATAATTATTATTTTTCCGTATAGATCGCTCGAAGGAGCCGAAAATAAGTTTCGTATATTGTATAGAACACACCGAGCAGCACTCGAGGAACGTCGAATGCCTCTTGACGAGGTGCGCGCGCGCGCCTACCACAAAGGCGAGCATTCAGCCGCCACCACCACCACCGGCGCTCTGCGCGCGCTGCGCTTTATAGCGCCGTAAGGGCCCTCGTAAAATAAACAGATTAGTTATTTTCCGAAGGCGCAGGCCGTATAGTGTTTGTTTGGACAACGCGGGAGTGGAGAAAAAAAAGTATACGGAGGAACACCTATAGCCGGAGGAGGAGGAGGAGGTAAAAAAAGACGTCGAGCGGGCGATGTTATTGCCGTGTTGCCGCAACGACTGTAGCGGTGATGTATGAACGGTGGCCCAGATTTTTTGTTCACTCTCTCGTTATAAGGGTTAGCCGCAGAGAAACCGCAGAGAGAGAGAGTCAACTCTCGGAGGGGTTGCCGCTGCTGCTGTTGTACTGTTGCTATCGGCCACCGCCTCCGGCCGATTGGGAATAAAAAATTAGGAACGCCGTGTCTCGTGTCGGGGACACGTCGTCGCGCTCCCTATCTTACAACACAAAAATGAAGATGGCGAAATTAATGTTGCGTCGAAGACAGCTCGAGGGAGAGCGACTGTATCTAGTAGTAGTGGTAGTAGCAGTGTGTCTGTATATATATATACACTGAGCAGACGTATACAGATATAGCTCTGCCCTTTGTGTCCGCGATGTGCACAGCCTCCCATTGTCCCCGCTGTCCTTGACACATCAGTTCCTGCGCGTATACGTCGATCACAACTTCCGATTTTCTCTCTCTCTCCGCCCCCTTATTTCATCCCTCTCGTCGCAGCCTCGCATTCGTCTTATCGTTCGCTCGCGCGCGCGAGCTCACCCCCGTACACATAAATGCACACGCGCGCGTTTTCTCCTCGCCCGCTCGCTCTCCCCCCGCATGCGCCTGTATAAGAGGAGCAAACAACGAAGTGTGCGGGCGCCGCGCGCGCACGCGGGGAAAGAAAGTGTGTAAGAGATGTTGAAGATTGAGAGGGTAGCTATGCGCGAGAGCGAGGGAGAGCCGAGAAGAAAGGGAGTGCGATAGAGAGGTGAGTGTGCAAGGGGAGAGAGAGAGAGAAGAGTGCGTAGGACGGGCAGGAGCGGAGGAAAATTACAATGGATATTGTCATTGTAATCGGACTGATAATTCCCGCGAGTGCGCGCGCACGCCGAAATTGTTTTATTGAGCGAGCTGAGGCGGACGGGAATTTATGGTGATGCAATGCTCGTGAAGAGGAAAAAAATTGCTCGGCTTTTTGGGACGGCTGCTGGAGGCGCGTGATTCAGAGCTTGTCGGGGATATATAGGGAAAGATTATTTTATTAAGCTGAAGGATGTAAAGTTAGTTGGGCGGAATTGTGTTTCGCTTATGGTGCGCGGAAATGATGTTTGCAGGGTTTTTGGGTATTTGAAAGTCAAGATCAAACGAAACATTTTTTTTTTTCTGATACAGATTCTAAAAACAATAAAAATATATTTCTATGAAAATAATATATAAATACTATATTTTTGTATTTCCTATCTGTAACTAGTTTAAAATGTGGGTGCGTCTGATCTGAAAAATATTTTTATCGTTTATTTTTATTACACATATTTTATCTGAATTTTTCAAATAAATGGTTTAAAAATAAGTTTTAAAAATTTCAGTTTCGGTTGGTATTCGTTGAAAATGGAAAATTTTAAAATAACACTCGGAGTGTCGAAACAACATTAAGAATTATTTTTATCCTTCGTTTTCTCCTGTCGTGTAAACATGTAAAAGCGTGTGGACAAGTTTCCAAACAACCATTCTTCTGAAATTAATTTATGTTTGTCGAGGGGAATTTCAAGTTTCTAATTTATCGCCATAAAAATGCACCACAAAGGTTCCACTCAGAAAAATAGGGTAAGAGGACGAGGGAAGGCAGAAATTAAAAAAAAAAAAAATAGGAGCTGTACGAAAGAGAGACACGACCGAGCGCAGAAAAAGAGAAAGTGCGCGGATAGATAGAGAATGAGAGAAGGAAAGAGAGGAAGGACGGGAATATCGCGCAGCGCAATACACTGCCATAACTCAACATTTTTCATTTTGACAAATTGACTTTTACGAAAGAAAAAAAAACGTATCCATAAACCATTATGGCTTCCTAGAACTTATTAAGAATATTACCCAGCGTCCTGAAATATTATCCGCGCGACGTGTCATTGCTTTTAAATATCCTGCTCCTAAAATTAAACACTCGGAATTTCGAGAATTCTTTAACCATTAAAAATAAATTGTACGAAATTTACTTTACTATAATATAATTATATATTTTTAAAAATATCTCACCACATCATCCTATTAATTTTGCATTTCGCTGAAAAAGAAAAAAATCATCAAGCCCCACACCCTTTTTATTCGCGTTATTCAAATTCCGAAAGAAAGGCTATTACATCGCACCTCGCATCGGACAAAAAAGCCTCGGCGTATACAAAAAGACGCTCGCACTACCGGCACTGTCTCGGCGTATACATACCCACGCGCAGCGGCGGCGACGGGCGTATTTTAAAACCCTTCGAAAACGCTTGGTCATTCGGGGGGCAGGGCCCCGGCTCGTTACAATATTTGCTTTTAATGCGCTACATAAAAATCCAACGGAGGGCTCGAACATCGCGAGGAAAAACAAAACAGAGAGAGAGAGAGAGAGCGAGAGGCTTATTCATACGCCCCGCAATTAATACAAACAAAAAAGATACAACGCGCCGCACCGAAACCCGAGAGATAGAGGGAGAAAGAGAGTATAAGGAGAGAAAAAAAGAAACGAGGTCGTAATATCTCATACACAAGCGGCGAGATACGGGAAGACAGAAACAGAAGCCCGCGCAGCGGCGGCAGTGCAAAAAGAAAAAAGCGAAAGAGTGCGCCTCCTCTCCCCACAACATATACACCCACACGTACATGTATAGGATGGAAGAGCGATAGATATTAAAAAAACGATTAAGGCGGCAGCGTCGACGAGAAGAAGGCACTGCAGAGAGAGCGAGAGAACGAAAGAGCCCTAGTACCTCAGTTCGAGAGCGGCCTGTATAGCACGCGAGCGGCTGGCGTAAGCGCAGGGGAATGCGTCCAAGTGTTTTTCGAGTGCTCCAGCATGTTGCGCTGCTCTCGGGCTGCTGCTGCTGCCGCTGGTCGAAAGGCTAAGTGCCATAAAAATAGCTCGTCGAGCGTTCGCTCTCCCCTCGTCGTCGTCGTCGTCGCAGGCGCACGACGACGGCGACGGCATTCGATGCCCGTGCGTCCACCCGCCGCCGCCACCGCCGGCGGCGGCGACTCTCTTATAGTCGTACGTGCGCGCAACAGCCGGCGGCTCTTTTTTGCCCGCTTTTTGAACGTGCGCGCGCGCGCGTCTTTAAGTGCTTGACGTTCCGAGCGCGATGATCAGATAAAAAAGAGGAAAAAGGTGCTCTCTCTCGCGAGCGTGGAGTATGAGGGAGAGTGAGAGAGAGAAAAAAGGTGTAAGGGGGACGTTTTCGGAGGTAAAGATATTTTTCGGAGATATGATAAATGGAAAAAGATGAGGGGCGAAAGGGAGATACAGCGGGAGAGACAAGAAGCGAGGAGTAAACGGCTTTCCGTAAGATCGTTTGTTTCGGCCCGGTGTGTTTTTCTGCCTCTTCTGCGCGCGGTTCAACGGCTCTTTTTTGTGTTCGCCTCCTGGAGGCGGGGTTTTGTTATGGGGAAGAGCAATTATTTGTATAAACATTTTTGCGAAACATGCGGGTATAAAAGGCTTTGATTTACGCGTCGGCGAGGGTTTACTTTCATCGGATATGCGACGTATCTGTCGGCGAGGAGCGCGCATTTTTCACTTTGACGAAAATTAGCGAAACAATGTTGCGACGTAATGCGTCCGATTAATCATTGGCCCTTCTGTCCCCGGCGCAAGTATATACCTATTACTTTTTTTTTAAATTATACATTTAAATCATTATTAATACGGCACGGCGTAAGATTTACGCGGCCGCGGCTAGTGCGAATCCGCGTCGGTATATTTATTTCCATAAAGCAAAACTAATCTCAATTAAGTCGCGCAAGAGGAAGCCCATCGCGGCCAGCGGGAAAAAAAATTGTTCATTTTCGTCCGGGAAAGAGACATTTTTTTTTGTAGCCTAGTGGCTATATAGCCGCGAGTGCGGGGAATTTCAGCATTTTTTGATGTGAAATATGGGCCGCGCTCAGTATTTGTGGTCAAAGGAACTCGCGGCCATTTTTCGTCGCGGACTGACGTGAAAAAAGCGCTTCCCGTTTCGCGCGCCGGTGAAAAAGATGCGCCCAGGCGCCGGTGAAAAAGGTTAAAATTAAAGCTCGAATAAATACATCCAGCGGGGCGGCTGCGGCGTTAACGATATTAAAAATCTTGATGAAAATGTAGGCATTGTCCGGAACGGGAGACGCACAATAGTGCATATATACGTATATAGAATATAGAGTGTAGCGCAGTCCCATTCGAGTGATACGCGCGGAAGAGTTAGCGCGCTCTGTTCCGGCGAAAATAGGATAGGCTATATTCTGGTTTATTTTATTACACGGCGTATAATATTATATATAATGCAGTTTTGTATAACTAGTTGATGAATAAAGGCCGGATTAAAGGATTTCGCTGAATAATTTAGTCGGTTTATATTTGAAATTCCTTACAATTTCTCCAGATGTAATTAAGCAAATCCATTTTACAGTTTAAACCAATATTCCAGATATATGTGCCGTTAGGATTGAATACAATGAAACGTTAATTTGATACGCTTTTAATTCGGAATCCGATATTTTCGTAAAAAAGGACATTAAAAATTACCGGCTAATTCATCATATTACTCTTATTTCAGTATATATGTAGGCCACGTCGGCGATGCAATGTTAAGAGAATGCATTTTCCGTCTAAAATAACCACCGCGAAATCAATTTCATCTCCGCGCATCCTTTAATCACGCAGTCCAAATATAAGTCCAGATTAATAAACAGATACAATATGTTCAGTATAACGTTAGCGTTTCCACGCGACGAGACATCAGGGCTACATTTCCTCCAAATGTTCCAGTCTAATAACCTATTACCTATTACGCCCGTCAATCAAGCCACTCGATAAAATAATTCAGGACAACCACGCAATAACAATATACACCCACGCGCGGTTCTATATACCCTAACGAATCGTCGAATCATCCCGCGTGCGCGTGACGACTACTCCTCCGGCGATCCCTCCACGATCCCGGAAACAAACAAGGATACCTTATATCCCCGGTTCGCCCTCATCTGCACGGCAAATCCGCCACTTAATCGAACCCATACGCTATCCTGCCCGGGGAAAAACTCTCTCTCTCTCACTCGCGCGTGTAACCCGATCCTCCTCTTTACCATTCTATATACGAAAGCAAACCTCCATCTAAAACAAATACCACTTTCCCCCGTCGACGGCAACAATGACCGGCAGCCGCCCGCGTAAACGTCATTACCTCGGTTACAAAAGTCGACGGCTCCGTGCATTATATACCTCGCGCACACAGGGGAGAGAGAGCGACGGAGAGAGAAAGAGAAGGCAAGTGGGAGTGAGAGATACATTTGCCTAGGTGTAAATAGAGCGAGCGTCACGCGAACGACTACTATGCCACTGCGGTGGTGGTGTGGCGAAATCAGTTTGGCGCGCGCGAGGGTGCTTCGTCATTGTTTAACGGCTGATTGACAGGAGAGGGAGAGAAGTTTCTTCTCTCTCGCTCTCTCTCCCTCTCTCTATACCCCAGGGGGATCGGCTCGTTTTGTCCCCTGACTTCCGTCGCCCGCGGACTTCGACGAGAGAGAGCAGAGAATTGACAAGAGACGAGGGAGAGAGCGACAGAGAGAGAGAAAGAGAACGACACACGGGAAATGGGTAGATGGAGAAGATAACGCCACCGCGTGTATATATGCTATATGTGTGTACGCGGGAGGATCTGGATAAGCGCGTATACACGCGGGTACACGAACAAATTCGCTGATTAGGCGCGCGCCGAGGATATCGGACGGGCTTTAATATTTATGTCGCTGCAGGCGACGACGGGGCTTTTTCGTTGTATACAGCGCGGTATACGTAGGGTGACGACGCGGCTGCGACACACGGTGGTGAAGGTGCCGCGATCGAGCGTATCGCGTGATGCGTGTGCGTATATAGCCAGCGTGTTAACAACGGGAGGGAGAGAGGGAGTATTGAAATAAACGATGCGCGCTAGGATATATGTTTAGATGGAGATAAGTGGATTGTGTCTGGCACTGGGATAATTGGGGGGCTCTGACTCGGCTGGAAATTAGGAAATCGGGAAGGTTTTCGGGAGTTGTATACACTTTTTCGTATATATCGATTAACGATAGCGAGGGACGCTTGATGGAATCTGGAAATGGAGAAGTATTGTAAAACGATAGTTTATTGGATACAAAAAAAGGGGTCAGAGTGGAGTTTGGGTTATTTTAGAAATGAATTTATTTTCTATGTTGACAAAGATGGATTTTAGAAAGGTTTATTATCTCTGCAAACAGGGCGCGAGAGTGTCTTTCTTTATCGGAATTACACCTGATCAAATAGGACGGAATATACACACATTTGATCATCCGAATAAACTCTATTATACAACAATAGCCGCAGTTGATTTATTATCTTCATTTCCCATAGCTAAAACGACAGATAATACCTTTTTTATCTGCGTCTCTCACTCCCTATGTCTACCTATCTATCTGTGTCTATCGCATGCACTCGAAAACATTTAATTTTGTAAAAAGCCCTCGAAAGATTTCCAGATTTATAGCGACGATAAACCCCCTCTCCCCCCCAATCCTCCCAACGTGAAATCGCAATCCGGGTGTATAACGAATGACTTTTTAATCTGTACACAGTAGGCGGATCGCCCGCAATAAAAGTTAATAAAACTAGTATATATATACACCGTCGGTGCACGCGTGCGAGCGAGCGCTACGCGAAATTAATTGCGAAAAAAAGAGTGCGAGAGAGAGACGCGTGTGGCACTCGAGCTACTGAAAAAAGAGCGAAAAAAATGCTGCGCGCGTGCTCGGCAGAGAGAGAGAGAGGGAAGATGCATCGAACCGAATACGAGAGAGAGAGCGAGCAGCGCATAGCGGACGGCAGTGACGCGTGACGGCGCGGCGGTGGTGGCGATGCTCGGGCGAAATTCCCTTCCCCCAGTGGACCACGACATCACGGCCAGCTAAATAGAATTACCGAGCCATTAGTAATCAATATCCCCGAGAGCGAACGACTCCGTACATAAATATATATATATATCTATAAGTATATATAGATAGATGGGCAGTGCGCGAGGTGGCCTGGATAGAGGCGCCTATATACTTTACGTCCGTTCTCTATCTCTCGGGCCGTTGCGCTATTTTACGAGCTCGTGGAGCGAGCGCGCCGGGAATCGAATGTGAAAAAGATGAGAGAGAGAGAGAGAGCAGAGGTCGTAGAGAGAGAGAGAAAAAGAGCGAGCGCACGGGATTGAAAGATGTATAATGGATAAATGTGATCCGCGTTGTATGACGGCGGGACGCGGATGCAAGCTGCGCCGATCCGCTCGTGGATAGATAGATATATTGTTTAATCCGTGCGGCAGTTTGATTGCCGAGCGTGTATATATATATAATGTCTCGGTCACGTTTCTACCCCGGTATACACAGATGAAACCATTTTTTTTCCACCCATAGTTATAATCCATCGTTGTAATCTCGCGAGGATATCGTCGATGTGTATTACTTGCGAATATAATCATAGAACAGTTACACAGGGATATAATAGTTATCGATCTTTCATCATTTAACCATCGTCCTTACTTTTCTCTCGACAACTGTATCTATCCACTGACGTTCGCCTATCTATATACATGAAGAAGAAAAAAGTTGAAAAACTTTCGCGCAGTTGTAATTGATCATCCATCCCGAACTCTCGAACTTTCATTTCGCGCGGCGGCGGCGACGCGCGCGCATCGATCTCACACAGGGCCGCCTCGCACTTACAAGCCCGTTCACTTACACAACCCCCCTCCCCCGCCTCTCATTCGTTTTCATTAATCACGATACAAAACACGCGCGCTCTCCCGCAGCGCGAAGCCACCGCCGCCACTATACTATTACTCCCGAAGGGCAATAAACAATTTCTCCATCATCATTTCCTGCGCGACTCCCGCTCTCTCTCTCGCATCAACTTCTATCCTCTATACTCCCCCTTTGCGAAATCATCGGTCTGTCCTCTCACCCCCGTACATGGAAAAAGCGGTCGCGTGCGGCAATTTCCTCCCGCGCGCAATCGAGGCGTGTGATTTCGGGCGCGCGCGAGCGCGCGGTCACGGTTTTCGCGCGATAATTTCATAGCGAGCAAACGATCGCGTCATCGCCTAGCACGCGGTATACACGCGTATACACACATATACAGCCAATCACGCCGGGGGCTTGACCGATGATACACCCTCGCTCTCGCTTCCTCTTAGAGAGGGCGCAGCAGATCGCGCAGGCGCCGAAATTGCTCGGAGCTCCGTTTCCGTAATTAAAGGAGTTTGTCATCCGAAGAGCTGCTGCTGCTGCTCTCGCGCCCGATCGCTGATTGGTATTGGACGCGCGCGTATAGTGTTGGGTGGCGACCCTATTGCGCGAGCGTTAGTCCCGTGGCCCAATTAATTCGAGTATCGAGCGCCTGTCTATCTGTTTCGCGCGTGAGCGAAGCGCACACAGAGAGAGAGGCTGATGTGCCCGTAGCATTGTGCATTGGCCCCTGTTTCGGGCTTTTTGTAGGCGCGGAATGGGATGCCGCTGATGCTGCTGCCCGCTGTTCTCTCTCCCTCTCTCTCTCTGCGTCTGTGCAGTCTTGCAAAAAGCTGCGAGCGATGCTGGGAACTAGGACGATTAGCGCCTAACGGATGCACCGGTAGAGCCGCAATGCAACACTACGTGCGGATCCCGGGATTCGGAAAAGGAGGAGGGAGAGGGAGCGGGTGATACAGCTGCTGCCGGATTAGATGTTCGATTGTAGGCCTTTGTGTACGGGTAGTTTCGGTAATGGAAAGTTGATAGCATTTTGAAGGAATGATTTTCGTTTTAAAAATATTTATTAGTTTTCGCGAATAGTTGTTTTTAAATAACTTTACGGCTTTGTTCACTGTTACCGTGGACGTATAAAGGTGGTGATAGAGTTTCTGTATTTTTATTACGTACCACGCACTAGTATAATCTTTCACAAGGGGATCAAAAAAGATAACAATATCGGTTTAGTTCGATCAATTCATTTGATTCGTTCTTTTTCCGCGGTCCGTGCCATTTTAGAAAGTTAGTTATAACTATACTCAATTTATCAAGCTCGATTTGATAAAGCTCCTAATAGGAAAAAAACTGAATCACACGCTCTCCTCTTAATTTCTTCGATTATTTTTATTTACCTTATTACTAGCAGTAGCTATTTCAAACTCTTATACTCTCGTGTAAATAACGATTAAAGGCGTCAATTTTAGAAGGTATTTTTATATATAAGACCCTATATTACATGCACAGCAATCAAGTCCAGCATCATTAAACACTTTATACTCTTTCAATCCGCCGAGTACGATAATCAAATTTCCAGGGGACAAAAATAGAGCTTCGCATTCAATACTGTTCCCGAAACTCGACAAGTCAATTATTTAAACAATCCTCCCTCTACAGTCACTATAGTTTCGACTTTCCAATCCCATTACACGCCCGAAACTACAAACTTATTACACGACACTTTTCGCTGCTTTCCCTCTCTCTCTCTCTGGCTCGCCTTTGCCCTCGCGCGCTTGCGCGCTGTGCCACGGTGACAAAGCCATAAACTCAAACTTCAAAATACCGCGGATTCGACGAATTTCCCTTTGGTTTTCATTTTGCGCGCAAAGGACCGCTGCTCGCGTCCGTAACGCGTCGTTAGAAGCGTGAATAAAGTTCATTCCGAGACGAAAGGAGAAAGAGAGAAAGAGAGAGAGAATAGCCCTGCGAGTAGCAGCAGCAGCAGCAGCGCACAGCCCGCGGCTAAAAATACAAGGAGACTTCTGGTTTTGAATTCGAGATGATTTGTACTATCTATAGCGAGCGCGCCGGAAGGAGTGTACGCGAGGCAAGCGCGCATGGAGAATATCGGCTCTAACTCGATAAGAGGTTATTAATTATTGCTTCCACTGCGCGCGAGCTGTGCCCGCCTGCTGGCTATACTCCATATACCGCCGCAGGCGCGCGACGCGACTGATTTCTTTCAAAAGTAGCGATAACTTAGCGCGCGTGTCACTCTTGTAACCAGCGGCGGCTGCGCTGCGGTGAGGTTTTTATACGCTCTCTCTCTCTCTCTCTCTCTACTTCTTTTTTCGACGCGGCTCGTTTCTCATATCGCATATACCTACACGCCGCGTGGAGTCTGGAGGAGTGCTTTTGAAATATGGACAGTAATTCGATATCGATTCGTCGCGTGCGTGCGTGTGTGTGTGAGAGAGAAAGAGAGGACTTTTAACGGAATGCGCTCGCGCGAGTGTCGAACTACTTTGAAAAGCCGAACGAACGCCCACGCTCTAAACGGAGTGATGATAAATTTCGTCGGGTAGAGTTGGGGGGATTTATAAATATGAGTTTATGACAGACCTTTTTGTTTTGGAATATTTTTAGGAATATTTTTTTTTGGATGCACTGCGCGATGGTCGATGAGAAAGTGCCGCGGGGCAGGTTTCAAATGTTTTTTTTTTTTTGGAAGGAATTTTTAATTTTGTCGACGGTGTAGTGGTAGGCGAAAAAATTTTCTAGCTCATCGCTATTCCGTTACGCGCCCAGTTTCATAATTTTTTCCGCTTTAGCATATATCTTCGGTGAGCCCATTTTCGAGACGCTTAAAATTTTTCACGGTTTTTCGAATAATTTTGCATACGCGTATGTAAATGCGGAACGGGTTCAACATAACATTGTCGTAACTATCGCGAGTTTTCCTATGTAGGTTATACGGATTACCGAAAAATAAAGAGAGCGTATTTCTGGTTTGAACGAAAATATTTTCCTTGATTTTTCATCGACCGCTGCTTTATTAAAAAATTTATTTTACCAACAAAAATAAAATATTTAAATTGAACGCCGCGATTCGTCAAGACTAAAATGCAAAATATAATATAAAGTGAACAATAAATAACGCGAATCCTCAATTAGACGCAATACTGATATATTATGCACTTTTTGGTGATTATTACTCATTATGACGTCGTTCCCATTATTAAAGTGTCCCATTAACGCTCAAAGCCTTCGACTTTTTACGTTTATGAATAATGCATCGAATATTTTGCGACAGGCGAAAAAAAAGTATACCATAATGGAAGAAACGAGCCAATTTATAATAATTTAGCCGCGAATTTAATAACTCAAAGAAAATAATTGTGCATAAAGAACGAGCGCCGTCTTTCAAAGGTGATGCATAACACAATATTAAGGATATATATATATTGTAAGAGGCTAATGCGGAATAGCCCCGTTATACCTCGTGGGCTTGTTACGTTTTAACTCATCGATTTTTAACTTGTCACTACTACGCTGCCTCCGCCACTTAAACGGTTAATAATTTTTCAGTGTCAGAGGTATAATAGTTTCCCATTCGCCCTAGACACGCGAAAATTACGTAACACCTAAATCGTGCGCCGCATTGTACGTGAGAACTAACAAAATTCCAAACCCCAACGCCGAATCCTGCTTTACATAACCATATAACTTTTCATCAAAATCACAAATGTATATCGGATTGCAAACCGTATCGCGCCGCAAAAAACTAGCCACCCGAACAGCAAAAAAGGCAAAACACCACTAGCAATTTCGTATTTCGCGTGAGAATCAAGGGGGTTAGCGCGTGCGCGACCCCGACGCCACTATATATACGTAATCCCAAATCCCCTATGTTTTTCCATCGTCATACGTTTTATTACGGACATGCAGCCTAGCGCAGCAGTAGCCGACCACCGCCCTGATCGAAATTGACACAACAGTTTCGCGCCGAATCTCTACTCCCACATTCATTCACACAAATATACATCATACATATAATCACGAAAAAATATACGACTCCCTGAGCTATTATACCTATACGGCAGACGCGCGCGTGCGCACGCGATAAAAGCACTTCAAAAAGGGAAGATAGACGCGGGCCGCCCGCGCTGAAAAATATAAAAACGACACGTGCAGATCAGTCGCGCTCTGCGTGTATATATCCATACATACACACGCACACACTGAAGTTGAGCAAAACGAATCAAAAGCCACCCTACGGAGCAGAAATTTTTTCGCGCGAGACCCACCGCGGCGACAAACCGCGTGTCATCTCTTGCTCTTTCTCTGTGTGTACGGGTTCGCCAATCGCAAGCGAATCCCGCAAATCGACTTTTCGTCGCCCGACAAAATAGGCAAAAAGAACGAGTCCTAGTCACCCTCATCGCGGCGGGCGCTCGTGCGAGGCGCGTACATATATATACACACACGCGCGTGATCCGCGTATATACATATGGGGCGTTCCGCGCTTAGCCGGCCGCTGACACATTTAGGGTCCTCTTAAATCTTGGGGGATACGAGGCGTTGGTGCGCAGGCCGGGGAGGGCGACCGGAATATGCTAATTAAAATATGTTTTCAATGTGTTTTAAAGTTTCTAATTCCGTTGCTTTGGGACCGAATGGTATTTTTTCTTTGTGTAAGGTCGTATATGCGTCACTTCGCGGTTAATTATTTTCTTATTAAACAATGTTATTCTTGTATTTCATCTTTTCATGATCTAAACTTGATTTGAATATTTACATGATTAATATCCGAATCCTCCAACTAAAAACTATATAAAATTCAATAAATGAATGAGCATTAATATTTTAAAAAATATCATGCTTTATCATCAAACAAATTATGAATCACACCCAATATAATACTCCACTTCCGAAATTCGAATAGCCATAGCCGTTCCTTACACCCAAACCGCTTCACAATCGTTTTCCAGTCGTAAACCAAAACAGATTAAGAGCGTCCAGTAAACCGGACCTCGTTCGCCACTACTGCCCTCCCCTCACCTCTCACTCCGCACACCCTGCGGCAGCCGCAAATTTTCGCTAATTCCCCCGCGAAGCCTTATAGCCGTAATTTCAAGCGGCCGCGCGAGCGCGCGATCGTCATCGCTCTTCTCATCCTCCGCCGCCTCCTCTTCCTCCTTCTCCAACCGTCGTTACGCCCGCAACCCCCAAAGTGATCCTAAACTTTCACGAGCAACTTCGACTCCGGGGCGCCGGGTCGAGCTGTTGGTCCGAATCTTTGCGAGTTGCTCCGTATATGCCGACCCCCCTCCTCCTCCTCCTCCTCCTGCCCGTACGCATCAGTCGAACTGCCATATACCCGCGTCTCTCTTCCCCCGCGCGAACATACATACATATATACGTTCGTATATATAACGGAGCAGCAGCAGCAGCAGCCGCACGCGCGTCGCGAACTAACTCTCTCTCTCTCTCTCTGGCGTGCACGCGTGTCTCTCGCAATTTCCGAGAGCGAGGTCTGGATTTCTCATCGATTTGCCACCATGCATGTAGCCCTTTCTGCCTACTGGCAGTCACTCACCGCTTGCGCTCGCGCCGTTATAACGTATCCGCGTATATATATGCACATACCACTCTCTCTCTCTCTCGTGTAGACAGCGCGTTTCCGCTCAGTGTGCAGTTTGGTCGGCTTGCTTCGCACTCGCGCAGCACCCCCCCGATGACGCCTACTATACTGCCGCGCGAGCGCTATCTCTCCCTCGGCTGTCCGTCTGTCTTTCTCGCGCGGCGCGTATACCTCGGTCCTTTCCCGCCCGCGGTTTCTTTCGCGTCGTTTGTCAATCCCCGCGGCGCGCGCGCGCGAACGCTATCTCCATTACGATTCGCGCGCTCTCGGACACACTGTGGGCGGATTAGAGGGAGAGAGGGAGATAGATGGTTTAATGGGCAGACGGACAGTGGTGGTGGTATTTTTTGAGCGAAAGTTAGAAAGCCGCTTGAAAAATGGTGTGTCTGCGCGATGCTGCCGTCGCTGTAGGCGAGAATTGGATGCGAACAAAATTTCTTTTTTTTCACTTCCCATGCCTGACCGAGAGGAGCTATGATTTTCGAGGTTTCTTTCTTTTTTTTGTTGGAGCGGAGTTCGACGCTAGTTGGAAAGGGAGAAAGAGAGAGAGAGGAATTTTGATAGTCGGGATGGACTTCCATGGTCCTTTCAAAAGGCTTCTATCGGGATACACGGTTTTGTTCTTTGCGCCCTCGATAGTCGAATGATTTCTGTGCAGCGAGCGGCAGAGCAGCAGCGCTTTGCTCTTGCGTTTGTATGGAGCGATTAAAACGAAATGATTTTAACTGCCTTGTGCTTTTATTTTCGGGGATGCGGCTGTAAAATATTTAGTTCTCGTAGATAGGACCGCAGATATGAAACCTAAAAGGATCAATTTTTCGTTTTTGGTTTCCTGTAGTGCGGTTTTGGGGGTTATTTATCTCTATAAATATAAATTTTTTATTATACGATTGTCGTAAAAGTTTTTACAGTGACAGTAAAAATATATATTTATTTATGTTGTTAAAAAAAAAAAAAACGAGAGCTTACTTTATGGTTCATGGGAGAAAACTTAATCTTTCCGCGACAAACTATATCAAATGAGTTATATAAACAATAAAACTTTTCGGCTGTAAATATAAAAAAAAAATGTGTATTTCAGTCGACACGGATATCCTTTTTACAGTGCTGCACATATACACACACGTACGGGCACAATCCGAAATAATGGAAAAAGGATAGTACGCGAGGGCGTCAATTCCTAAATCTAGAATTCCCCGGTATAAAATATATCGTCAATTCGTTGGGATTAAAACTGACGGTAAATCGTTTCTGTTGCGTCAGGGCCGACGGTTAATTTGCATTCGGCGCGATTTATGCGCAGATAACAGGGGGAATTAGCACTGATAACAACACAAGCAGCTCAATTAAACCGGCTTTATTTATTACAATAAGCGCACACGCGCTCGACGCAATTTGACAAAGTGATAACAGTTTTTACCCATTATTTAGCTCTAACCGCGAAGTCTCTCTCATCGCGCGTCTAATTTATCGCGCTCGCTGCACCTGCAATCCAGCATAGACATAATATTACAGGCGTCGGCGTCCCTTATTATTTAACTCGACTACAAAACTTTTCCCGCCCATAATTGCAGCCAATTATCCCTAGGAAACTAATTTTCCCGCTCGGCCGGACAATTACGTCACATCGTCCGGTACGTTTCAGCCCCGTCACGCGCGCGCTCCTTCCTTCCTTCCTTCCCTCTTTCCCCTCCATCTGCATATATATATACGCAGACACATACCGGAGAGTATCGTAAAACACGGGATCAAAGTCTCTCGGCCCCGCATTTTTTTTTCTAATTATCCTTTACAATGTTAATGGCGTCGCTTCGGAAACCTGCAGGGGAGGACAGCACACACACACACACACGTGCGAAGCGAGGAGGGAGAAAAAAAACGAGCGCGCGGGCGGACACGCAGGCGACGGGAAATCGCTCTCGGACGCTCCAGCGTCGCATATCGCTTTTTCTTCCCCTCCACTATCTGCGCGCACAACCGCGCACCGTAAATGGATATTAATTGCGGGATCGGCCGAGATACACCTTCATTAGCCCTCTCTCTCGCTGCGTGTATCGCAGTAGCCCCACGCGAGCGTTTGTATAAATCGGACGACGACGAGGAGTAGAGCGGCCGCCAGCTCGTAAACAAAGCGCCGAGCGAAGGATCGAGCCGAAAGTTTCGTTCTCTCTCGTGAGCCGCGAGGGGATATATAGAGAGAGAGAAGCGGCAGCGACAAACCGGTTCTCTTAATTCTCGTTAGCGAGCGCGCGCCGTGTTCCAAGCGCGCGCGTGCGGAGAGGAGAGAGAAGCGTGGGCCGTAGGACGAGTGTGTGTGTGTGAGCCCTGCCTCTGCTATATATATGCGGGAGAGAAAAATCGGCGAGGGAGTTATACTAGCGAGTGCGGATTTGCGGGGAGAGTTGAGTTGGAGTGTGCAAGTGTGGCAGGTTAAGTGAAATATAACGCCGGCGAAAGAGGTGCGAGTTGTTGTTGTTGCCGTAGGGCCGATTGATTTCGATGGGCGATTTGACCATGCGTGCGGGTATCTAGCTGGAGATGTAATTGTTTTATGAGGATTTGTATAGGAGGATTGGAGTTTGAAGGAGGTGGGAATGGAGCTGGTGTACCTACGGATATTGCTAATTCATGGATTTTGCATTTAATGAAATGATTTATGTATGATTCTAGTATAAATATATGACACCGTTGGATGATATGAATGGTTTCTATATTTTAGATCGTCGCAAAATAGCTTCTCATTCTTAGTTTAATTGGCATTATTTTGTTATGAAGTAAGCATTAGTGTTGAGGGAAAGGGTACCGATATATCTAAACTTTATTTAAACTTCTGCATAATTGAAGTTTTTATTATACGAAGAAATGTATAGGCAACGCTTAACTAATAAAATTGTGTTTATAGAAATGCAATTGTAATATCCGAATTCATAGGAATTCGAGATAAAATAAGAAGCTGACCTGCCACTTGTAGTGATGAAAAAGGCACTTAACCCTAAAACGGCGTGGAATATGAATAGCAAATATTTGCCGATTTTGAAAATTCGAATAGTCAAATACGCCGCTGCTCAAGTGTCGAAGCGAACTCGTACATCGTGTAGAACTAATGTAACATTCTCGTCGATGACTCTAAAGTTTTGCAGTCAATAGTCCGACGTTTAAATATTTGAATTCACATCAACGTGTTTGAGTTAAATATACTCTTTTCGCCAAATATAAAATACCTTTCTTTGTGTTTGCTAAATTGAACACAATAGAAAGACCAATATTTAATTCAATAGATGAACAAAAAAAGAAAACCTTCGAGTCTCGCTTGTTGTACATCACGCGAATTCATAAAAAAGCATTTTACCATGACAAAGAACGAAAAAGTTGACAAGACAAGAGCGACTTCTCGTGTACTTTGTTCAACAACACAATCTTATTATCCAACTAGCGTTAATTGTACGGCGTGTACACTTGAAAATGTAGGGCAAGTGCGACCACTTTCTTCCTCCAACTTCTCTCCCTCTCTCTCTGTCATAAAACTTTTACCCATCCCGACCGCGTCGGCATTTTCATTTTTATTCCCGCGCGCTCTCCAGGCGCAAACATCACGGCCTCGTAAAATTAACGGACACTGCCGCTTCAATCAATGCCGCGGCGCGCGCACTTGTCACCTTTCCTCTCTCTCTCTCTCGCTCTCTCTCCAGCACAAAATCACGGCTCTCACGTATATATATACACGCCATACATAAAGATCGTCGCTGCGCGATAATTCATGGGCCGACGGCATATATACATATACGCGCCCGTAAAACCCTCGCAACTATGCGTCCTTCCCCATAACCCATCCTCGTCACCACTGTATATATATATATACGCTAGCACATCCAGACAGAAGCGCGAAGAGGTAAATTCACGCATACGTCGGTACATGTACGGTGGCTGCTGCTAAAAAGCCCTTAAATTTTTCCGTTCACCCTCGCGGCGTTTCGTTATTATTAGCCCCCGCTCGGCTGCTGCCGACGACTTTGTTCCGTGTGCCGGAAATTATCGGACGCGCTCTTTCCTCCCTCCGTATCCGCGCGCGCTCGTTTTGTCAAGCGATTATCGCGCGAATCGTAAATTTCGCCCGCCGTGCGAATATTTCTCTCTGTACGAGAGAGAGAGAGCAGCAACAGCTGAAGCGATTTACGAGAGATTGAAGGCCGCCGGCGGCGCGTTATCGCGCGCATAAATTCGCGGTATTATTCGAGGCGACGACGAGGACGATTCGGCACTTACTGAAAAGCCGTACACGCGCGGCCGGGATTTTTCGGTGTTCGGTTACAGTAGGTATCCGGTGTATTATACGCTTTCTGGATCGCTCACCTCCTCCTCCTCCACGGCGAGAGAGGATTTTAATTATACCCCGTTGAAACCGAAGACGGGAGAAAGTTTATCGTTGAAAAAATATTGTTATATGCACGTGCGTTCAGTTGGACTCTCCGCGACACTGTCGCGCTATATTTCGAGTGTAAAAACGACGACTGCAATAAGCCGCGTGCACTTGCGGTGAAATAACTTTTTGCGCGCACGCTCGCGCGGGAAAAGAATCAAGATATTACGTAACGCCTGTGTTCGCGCGCGAGGTGAAGGGAAATTTGATCTCGCGGCTCTGAATTCGAACCTATAATCTTTTACGCTGCGGGCGCGCGCCGCACAGGTTTACCCCTTATAGCCTGCGCGCGCTGACGTGCTAAGAGTTCCACACCACGACGCCGCGGCCACCAGCACGAATGCGAATTATGTACACGGAAAGCGTATTTTCCCCCGCCCCCTGCGCCACACGTCGCCGACAAGCTTAATGTAACGTTCTGGAATTTGTAGTTTCAATAACGGAATATATAAGGTGCAGCCCTTGAACGACGCGGCGTCTCGCTCGAATTCTTCGAGCTTAATAAAAAGGTTTGGTGATAAATTTAATATTAGATGCGAATTTATGCTTATGCGAGTGTCCGTATGTCTGATTTATGGAAACGGCTTAATTAATTATATCCCTGAAGAAATCATAAAAGCATATAGCATCTCCGCGCGTGATTTATACAAAGCTCATAAATCAGGTATACTATATATATATGTGTGTGTATACACACACCCTCGGCGAATAGTCGCATGTATTTTAATGATTATGATGAGTAATAATATTTGGCAAAGTTATTCGACCGAAGCCGAAAACCATTTTTCTTATTCTCTCATCTTCCTTCTCTCGCAGGCGCGCGCTGCAGTGACTCACGCCGCCTCGAATCTCGACTTGAATCAATATCCGAGAGAATCGGAGAGTCAAAGTATTTCATTCTCTAAACCAACGCTTGACTTCACCCCGCACGCACACACCCATACAACTCCCTCCTCCTCCTCTGCATTTGCACATTATTTTCCCTTTTTCTCCGCAACCCAACCTCTCTCTCTCGTCCGGCTGCGATTTCATTAGCCGCCCACGTTTCTCCCATCGTATTTTCCTTTTGTCTTTTTTCTTTTCTCTCTCTATCTCCTGCCGCCCCTTCTCGTTTCGCATATAATGGCGCGCGCGCGGCGGCAGGGATGGGCGCGCGCCAAGTTTGCATTTCGCCTCATTGAATAATATTCGGGGGCTGCGCGACGAGTTTATGCATGCGCGCTCGCACTCGCGAGTGTAGTTTCGCTGGCGCGCCGCGCATAACGGCCCCATCGCGTGCCCCGGCGTAATTGAAATATAATACGGCGAGTTTCTTCAATTACATCGATGAATCTTCGAAGAAAATCCGAGAAACGCCGAAAGCCGAGGCGAGCGCGGTAAATTTGATTCTTTAATAAGAGCCTGTGTATTATAGTGTCTGTCTCTCTTTCTGTGTGGATGTGCGGAGTCGCGCGCGTACACTCTACCGCGCCACTTACACGCGGGCTTTCGTAAAAAGTGTGCGGCTGTCGCGGACGAAGAGGGACAGAAAGAGAGCGAGTGTGTGTGTGAGAGGGGGGGAGTGAGGGCAAGGAGGCTCGAGTTCTCTGAAATACTCGAGTAAATTGGACTCCCGCTCGCGACTTGGCAAAAAAAGATCGAAATTGAATTTCTTCTTTCTCTCCTACACGCTCTTTTTTCTCTCTTCACTGCTACACACTCCCAGCGCAGTCTCTCTCTCTCGATCCCTTTTTTTCTGTCTTCCGCTCTAGCGCGCCACGCTTCGCTTCTCGCGAGAGCGGTTCTAGATCTCGATTTGTTACGTGAAACGAGCGACTAAGCGACGCGTTTATTATGTCACCCAATTGAGTCGTCGTCGTGGTTCTTGCTGCGCCTGCGTGACGGCGATCAAACGACTAATGCAATCGGTCCGGTCGGTATTATTAATGCGATTCGTTCCGGTGCTCTCTGGAAAACGCTATCGCGCGGATGTGGAGTAATTAGTGTGATTGAGGCTGCACGCGCTCTTTGTGTGTCTTGGCAATTGCGCCGACGACGATGACTAGACGAGCGCGCGAGAGTGACTTTGTCACTGGGAATCCGGAGGGGTTTCGCGGTAACAGATTTACGGGGTTCCCGTTGCGGTAGTTCTAGTTAGAGGGGGGGGGGGGGGGGAAAAAGTGGCGCACTTAAAGCTGTTAACGCTGTATATATAGCTGCCCTCTGCTGTGTGCTATTCGTTTGAAAAATTAGCGAAAAATCCGCAAATGCTTCAACCGATACATTTGCCGAAAAAATATCTACATGAAGAGCGCGCGGGCACATCTGAATATAGGCAGGAGGTAAAAAAAAATCACACGCTTCGCTCTCTTCACGCTCGCACTTCAAACACGAAAAATCAATTGGAAAAAGCGTACAAAATTTAATCTGCAATTTAAAACCGCGCGCGTTTGCTCACACGCGATATCTCCGCGCCCAAAAATTCGACGCGCAATATTTCAATCCGAATAGCGCGCGCGCGCACCACTAACGCATGACACGCTCTCGAAATATCAATTCTGCGAAAGCAGAACCGTGACTAAAAAAAAAAAGAAAAAAAGAAAAAACGGAAAGAAGAAAGGCATCGCATATATACGGACGACGGGCATCGTTCGCAGCCAATTTACAAACTATAAAAAACGTCCTCGCCGAGTAGTCCCATCTCGCATTCACGCTTGTTAAACAAACATTCACGAATTCCCGAAAGAAGCGGCCGGACACACACTGCCCTTCCCACACGCTCGCCCCGTAATTACCATCATTCATAATCTCGCCTGACTTTTCGTGCCCGCGCGCGAATCCTCGCGGCGCGTGATAAATGCCCGCGGAGACGAAGAAACGAACGCGCGAGCGAGCGGCGCGAAAAAGGCTCTCGGAGGCGTGTGTATGTATACGCGAGAATAGCTATACGAGACGTTGTCGCCAGGGTAATTCCACGGCGAGCCCGCGAAAGTAGGTGTAATAATGCCGCGCGAGCAAAACGGGATACTAGTGGGCGGCGCGGCCTAATTAGTCGCGACAAAGCCAATAAAATAGCTGTTAATCTCCCGTGTGTGGAGGAAGAAGAAGAGGCGCCGCGCGTGGCGTTTAATTGGCCCTCATTGCGTTGGTCACACACAGAGTGGCCGGCGCGGAAGAGGAAAGAGTCTCTAGCGCGGGCGTTTAAGGGGGTGTCAAACCTATTTCTGCGATTTGACCGATCCATAGGTTGGTAAAGTAGAAAATGTACAATGTTCACGAGACATCATATCAAGCGCCATC
>JAPYZP010000502.1:0-25351 GCA_030522985.1 Torymus sinensis | reverse complement strand
TTACTTCTTATACATTCGCGGTCAATATATAGAAGTGAATAAAGTATACAAATGGACAGCTCAATTTGCATACAAACACCTATAGAAAAAAAGCCTTCTGTAAATATCCACTATACTTACAGGCAGTTTCCAAGAAAATTTTCGTAAAAGGCACGACCCTAAAAAAAGTAAAATACGTCGCAGCAGCGGGACGCCTTTCCATCAGCCGCGCACACGCAAACGTTACACTCGTCCAATAACGCATGTCCCCCGCGTGGGAGCACGAGACGCTATCTCTCTGAAAACTTAAGTGCCGAGGCGTCGGCTTTGGCTCACGCACTTTCTTCCATCCCCTGCGTGTGCACTCGACGCCGTAGGCGTTCGCAGGTATAGCCGGCAAAGCCGCCAGGTAGGCACCCTCCAGCCTCTAAATTATAAGCGTAATTGAGCGGGACAATAAAATTAGGCGGATTTCGAGGGCCGGCGGCCCGATGGGATTAGGTTTTGAAAGCCGCGCACACGCGCTCCTCGCTTCTTTGACACGCGCGCTTGTACGTTCGTAAAAGTGAAACTTGCGGCTCTCGAGAGCAAAAGAGGGACGTGAGAGAGGGGGAGAGTCATATAGGGCGGGGGAGAGTTGCAGAGAGGGATCACGAAGTTTTGCAAGTGCGCGCGCGCAGTGCTGAGATGGTATCGGCGAGAGAGGAAGGAAGGAAGTTCTAAGGAAAAGGGGTGCACCGCATGCACGCTCTGTTTTTCCACGGATGGATTATAAGATCGAAGCGTATGTACGTAACCGCGGGACGTTGACGCGGATGGAGTGCAAACAATTCTGAGCACGTTTTCAACTCGTTGCTGCGGTTTTCTTTCTCTTATATTGATATAAACAATATTTTTCTCTGTATTGTTTATTTTTTAATATCTGCCGTATTATATATATATATTTTTTTTGAATTATCAAGTACGTGACATTATATAAATAATACGTGCATTGTCATTTACTTTCAATCGCTATGTTTTTTTTTCATTTATTTGTTTAAAGTCGCATCCCCCATTTAGAGTATTAGCGACCCATATATATATATAACTCCCCAACAGCGCATTAGAATACCTACTAGATATCTATAATATAATACAAATCAGACAAAAACAACTACAGGCCGATAGCATTAACTTGCAACATGTGCAAAATCCTCGAAAAACTAATAAATAATAGATTACGCCTATTTCTCGAGAAAAATAAGATTTTAAATAAATGCCAAAGTGGATTCCGAAAACAGTGTAGCACAACAGACTGCCTAGTTTTCTTAGAATCTAATATTTGTCACGCACTTGCTGAAAATCAACACATGCTCACAGTATGCCTTGATATTAAGAAAGCCTACGATCTATTATGGCGGAAAAATTTACTAAAAATTCTGATTAAACACAAGATTACAGGAAATATATACCGCTTCTTCGCTATGTTTATTTTAAAACAATATATATGTATACGTGTGGTTTATTATTTTGAATTGCGACGTCCGCGATGACGTACCCTCTTTGTATTCTTTTGCTCGTGGCTTCGTCGAACTACCGCATCTCGCTTACGCGTAGCGCTGATCACCAAGGCGTAATCAGAATTGTTCTATTATATTCCCTTGCGGAACGCGCTCATCTTCTCTCTCTCTCTTTCTTTCTCACTTCACTTCTCGGAATGCCGCCCCGTCGACGACGAAGGACAGCTCTCCGTCTCCCTCCCTCTTGAGCGATTAAAATTACAGGAAGGCCTAGCCGCACACCGGGTACTTCAAGAGAGCCCGAACGGTGCTGCAGCTATACTCTGAAAGAGAGAGAGAGGGAGATATCCGGGCTGGCGATCGCCGCCCTGCCGTGCTCACGATTTGAATCCCCCTCTCCCCTTGCCGTGCTGCTGCAGTCAAGCTGCGCGCTCCTTATCTTTCTCTCTCCTCTCGGTTTCTCTTTTTGTTGCTGCGCGCGCGCGGAGGTTCTGTCTCCTCCTGGCGCGCGGCTTCGTCTTGCCGGATGATTATAGATCGGTTTCGTTTGATTGGGAGTTAATTTATTGCCGTCGTTGATTGCTAATTAAGGTTTTTACGCCGTTTTGCTGAGTGACGAGGAGACGTCGCACGTTGTTCCGATTTTGAGCACACACGCCGCGCCAATCCTCCTATTTAGCTATATAGAAAAATTCTGTTTTCGCGTGATGTATCCTCGGATATAATTATACATTGGGCGCTACCTCAGCTGCGAGTACGTCAATCAACTGTAGTATATGCCTGATGGCTAACTGTATATATAGTTAAATATCTTTCGGAGGCAAAATCGTACCTGGAAAGTGTATAGGTCACTGCGCGTGCGCAGGTATAATGAAAGGATTATAATTTCTATCCGGGCCATGACGCCTGAGGCCACCCGATCGAACTATATTTCGTGTCGTTATAGAGCGCGGCCGCACAAAGGAACGTTTGTGATACACAGCCAAGGTTAGCGTATAGCCCGTCGCAAATTATTGAGGCCCGCTGAAAAACGAGAGCGAAGGACACGTATACCGCGTCGCCCATTAAAACAGCCGAGCGTAAAACACAATGCATGATGTCATACCCCCTCATATATATACCCGTACTTTTTCACAGTGGAAATCTCACTCGAAATTTTTATCCCATTCTTTATTGTTGGCTGTTGTCCCCTTTTTATGATGTCCTGCTGTAACGCGCCGGCGCTGCTCACGATTGAAAAGTGAAAAATGGCTTTATGTAACGAAGTGGTGCGGTTTTTGATGGCAAGAGAAAACGACTGGTGGCTGCCGATCGCATCGGCTCGATTACAATGAGGGCATTCATTTGCAATTAGTAGACGCGCGCGTACCGTCCAATTCAGCGGGTCCGCGAGTGTGGTTTTGTAATGAAAGACGAAGTGCGCTTAATTACATCTGTCAGGTGAAAGTGAAATTCAACGACTGATAATTATGAGCTGTGAAAAAGTACCTTTGCGTTTTGAGATGATAGGAAAAAAAAAGAAGTTTAAAAGACTTCTCTTGTACGCACGATACACATCTTACATCCTCTCGCGCGTGTTCATACATAATCTTATAAGTAAGAGAGTTATGTTTGGAGTTGGTAATTGCGATCTTTTTAATTTGTACACACTTTTACTTTCTATATAATTTTTTTTTTCATCATAGTGTATAGTTTTAGATTGAGCTTATGAATTTAAATGGACTAAGAGATAATGTAGCATTGATCAGGATATCATTACAGAAATCAATCATTATCACAGTTATTATTTATTACAGTGCATTAATTGAGCTTATAAAAGAGGAAGTACTTCAGAAGTTATTCTTGTAAAAGATCATTTTCACCGCACTTAAGATATTAATTAAAACCTTATATAACAGAATATGCACGTAAGACACGCGTCTGCGTGTAATTTTCTCGATACCTCCGCAAAATGATTGAAAAAGCTCGACAATTTAGCAGCTCCTCGACTCAAATGAATAATCTTCGTCGTGATATTACTCAAAAGTATTAGTACCGATTTCCCCAATAAAGAAAATGAAAAACCGCGCCGCAGCGGCAAACGAGTTTCGCAGTGACATACACCTTCCGAGCCGCCATAAAGCTCGCTGCGTCCCGCATGAAAAGCGCATATGTAAAATCCTCGCGCGGCAAAGTACTTACTTTCGCCTCTCTGTCTCTACCCTGCGTGCGCGATAAAAAGCGCGTACACACCGACACACAGACCGCGCGCGCGGCATCGCGATCTATTAACATCCGCGCATTTATTTCCTTCCCCCGCATCCAGCCGCGGGTGTTTTTTTCCCTCCCCGCGCGTGCCTTATCCTCTCCGCTCGTTTGCGGAGCGAGAGCGTAACGAAAGGCCCCCGTGCGCAGAATTTACTCGCCGTGGCGCGCAAGTCAGCGCGGGCGAGTAGTGGCGGTATAGGCCGCGCGGAATCGGGCCAGGGATCAAATTAACGATCCTGCGGCTTTTTCGCCCGCGCTCGCGGAATTTACGGTAAAGAGAGGCAGGGCTGATTTAAGGGAAGAGCATCAAGCGGGCGACGCGCGGCGGCAGCTTCTTTCACGCGCCGGCTAAAAATCCCCTGTGTTTTATTGTGGCTGATGGACGTGCATCGCGGTGGAGGAGATGCGCGCGCTATACAGCGAACAGAGAGAGAGAGGGATTCGCGTATGGGGATTCGCTCGTGTATACGACTCTCTGCGGCTCGGGCGCGGGCTCTAAAGTGATTACGTCGGCGCGCCTTGCGGAACGGTGTAATGTGGCTGGGCTATAAAGGCGTGTGATTTAATTTTTAATTTTTTACACTTCCTCGGTGCTTTAATCGCGGCTTCTATGACGTCGTGGGCTCGTTCTAGCTCGTTGTGGTCTGAGTAATTGTAAGCCGCGCGCAACGTGTAATAAGATGATTATAAACTGTAAATTTGAATTTATATGAAATTGTAAATGTGTAGCAATACAATATACTTCGCGCGCGCTGTTATTGCTATTAAGGGTTTTAACGAGCGATTTTATTATCCGGCAGTATTCTTTAGAAAGAGACTGAATTATAAGTTTGAATCTCTTATATGGACAACAAAATTCGTTCTCAGAACTCTGCACGCTCACGCAGTTGTAATTCAAGCAAAGTAGGAACGTCAAGAACAGCCTCTAATAATCTTCACCAGGCAAAAGGACTCTTGCACAAAACCTCGTGTACCATACGTCTGATTACAAAGTGTAATCATAAGACTATGAGAGTACACTGGTAATGAAGTGACTAGCTCACGCTACGGCGAACTCATAGCTCATTACACACCGATCACCCTTCTCGATGAAAAATCACGTTTCACGGCAAAATTCATCCATCCATCCATCCATCCATCCAGACGTATCTACTCACGCGGCGCACACGGGTTAAAGTTTATCTTCCTCCAATAAAGTACGTGCCAGGTTTGCACCTCAGTCTACAAGCCACGTCTCGCTCTTTTTCTCTGCCGCGTCTTACTTGCCGCTCCTGCAGCCGAGGAAAGACAGGATAGCTCAGGACAGCAGCAACGGCAGCAGCTTTATCGCTTTACACGGAAGCGCGGCTGATCTTTTTCTCCGAATAGCGCGAGATTAATGTTACGGTCACGTAATTCGCCACGATATCGAGGCGGGGGAACGAAGAAGAAGAACTTTTCATTGTTTTCGAGGGAGCGCGTGGCCGATCGACATAACGGCGAAAGTAGGTTAGGTTTTGAGCTCGCCTCGATTTTATATCTATAGAACGCTCTGCCGGCCGCCTTACAAGAAGCTCCTCTCGCGCGACGACGTCTTTCCCCCCTGGATTTTTTCATCTCGTCTTTTTGCCCCGACGCGCATCCTCCCGGCTCCTCCTCCTACTTACGGTCCAGATGTGCCGCGCGCGCGCGCGCGCCAAGTTTACTACCGGGGGATCGTACGAAAGATCGGTTGATCGAAGAGGGGAACGGGTTTCACTCGCTTTATAAGCGTTTGTTGCCGAGAGAGGACGAAAATTGTAAATTGTATTAAGTCATAAAGGTATTTCAATCGGACGTGTGTGTGCGCCCCTTGCGAGATATACCCTGTATTTTCATTGCGCTTTATGGATTGAAAAGTGTTGTTTCAATGCTCCGGGCGTATAAACTTTAATTCCAGTACGTGTTTCGCGATTTTAAAAAGTTGCTCAATTTATCGTCTCACTTTAACGGTTCATATAAGTGCTGATTATTTTTTCATTGCACAAGTTCCAGACGATTTCATTCTAGGCAAGATTATTATTTATACTCTTAAAAGTAAGCTTCGAAATACTAAAACGAGTTTAGTTCTTTGCGCAGTTTTAGAAAACTTAATACATACAAGCTTCAGCCGTGCCTCTTGATAAAGGAGAAAGTTGTTGCTAAAATGTCAAATTTTAATTAATGTTTGGCAAACTGCTTATTTATTTGATGTTGATATACGTTTTGAGGGCATCTGATATTAAGAGCATTAAATATTTTAATTTAAAAATGTGATGCGATATGTTCTGTGTCATGCTGATTATCTTATACATTTATTAAGATTTAAAATATATCGAGTCAATGAAGGGTTAATTAAAATTAAATATTTCTTAAATTTTTAACCTTTTGTTTAAATTTTGATTTATTATAAAAATTTGTTGAAAGTTATTAAGTTTAAGGGACAGAGAAAAATACTTTTCTTACATCGAAATCGGAGCATAGCTATATGTATTCAAAAGCTACAAAGCATACAATTTTCTTATATAATTATGTTATTATAAATATCATTTGATATCACTTAAATTTGACTATTTGAAAAAAGTATAAAATATAAGAAAACTATACGGATCGAACTATGCCATGTTGATCAAATCGGAGCGGCATCCAGCGGTCTGAGTGCCAGAAGCCATTGACAGGTCACAACAAAACATCCCTCGACCACAGAGACTTTCACCCTCGAAATTCTTTTGCCACCCAAGCGCGTCCATCAAAAAAATCGCTTTCCGCGAATTGTTCCTGCACTTCCGAACGGCTGCCAACACAGTCCTCACTTCCTCTCTCATATATATTTACACATCTTATTGAGATTATTGTTATTTTAAAATTCAGCCGTACATGTATAAATATACGTTTACATACCTGTGGACGCACGCTTCTGGCAGGGGCAGGAAGGAAAACTCTCGAGCGCTCCTGCCGCAGGTTAGTTTGGCACGCTGCCGGCAGGGAGAGAGAGAGAAGGAGAAAGACAGACTGCCTGTCCCCGCGCGTATAGTATAGTCCTGCTCTCCTCGCGCGCACCTGGTCGGCCAGTTGTTGTCGGTGCGCCGTCGAAGCAGCGTGCGCGCACATATAATATACCATACACACGCTGCTCTCTTTCTCCTGCACGCTCCGGCCATTCACGTGTCGCGTGTGGTCCAAGTGTGCTGTACGAATATGTGTCGCGAAATGCGAGAATTTCATAGTGTCACTCCGAGCTTGTGAATTTTGTGAACAGTGTATACCTGCCTTTCAAATAGTTTCTTCTGCAACCGATGACGAAAGATTCGAGGTTAATTTTTGATTTACAAAGTTTTTGGGGTATATATGTGTGCGTGTGTGTATGTGTTTACCGGCGGGCATGAGTATTTTCGTTAGTTTTGTCACAGTGTGAATACGGATTATTAATATTAATTATTTATAAATTTATAAATAACTTTAAAAAAGTTACAGGATAAATATTTTTTAATATACCTACAGTAACTTATTATAAAGTGCTAGAAATCTTAGTTGAAGTAATAATACTTTTTGTTTACATTAGTTTTAAATCCGTTAACATTTCTCGTGCAGCAAGAAAAACTACAAATCCATTTAATATATTGGAAAGACTTCACATATATATTCCGTGTAATTACGATTGCGGAGACTTTTGGTATACAGTAAGCTTAATTCATTTTCGATTAACAAAACTGTTTTATGCTCCATATAAAACTTTATAATCGTCACTGCTAGCTAATTATCTCCGTTAGCGCATTGACAAAAAATGTCCAGAAAAAAACTCAGCTCGGAGAATAGGGCATTTATCATCCCAAAATGGTCCCGTTAATAAGTTTCCAGGTTTTTTTTTCAGTTTTTTTTTAATTTACAAAAAAAATTGACTTCATATAACTAAATGGTTAATCAACACGTATAACCTGTGCTACTCGCACATCAAACATTGAAACAGCGGCCGATTAGTAGAGTCAGTAGCTATTGTAACTCTAATCTATACGAGCATATAAATATTTTATAGCAGGTTACATAGGTTCATTTTTTATTTTCTCAATTATTTTGATAATTGGCAGAAATAAGAAAGCGCTTTAATGATGGTGAGGTAACGCTTCAAGCTTAAATCGGTGTTATTATGACGTGACAATAGAACATTATTGTTCAGTAAAACTTGTCAGAAAATGAATATGTTGTCGACTAGTCTTAATGCTCCTAAAATAAAACGATAAAGATGAGATTAAGAAATTTCATCTTTTCCTATTTTATATAATAACCCTGAGAAAAGTGAAAGGAATATAGCGATAACAATTTAAAATCCTTCAGGAAGTACGTCAAGTTACTATAATTCAATTATTCATGCTTCTTCATGACGGAAAATGAGTTTCACGCAAAATGAGTCCCACCGTCTATACGGCTCCCCATCCAAAGAAAAATAATAATCCATAAAAAATCAATTGAAAATTCTTCCTAATTAACGCTCGACCGTTACCTTGGTACTTGCAGTTGGCAGCGAGCCGTTGCAGCAGCGACAGCGACGACGAGGAGCCGGTGAGCAAGCAGCCCCGGCTGAGCCGCCGCGCCTCTGCGAGCCAGTCATCCTCCACCTCCAAGGGCTCTTCGTCGTCCTCGTCGTCCTCCTCCCAGGACGAGGGCAGTGGCAGCCACAGCTCGCAGCGACGGCGAGCGTCCATCAGAGCCAGACGACAGCTCAGAGCTCGCTGCAATCAGCAGTCGCCAGGCAATCAGCAGTCCGCTGCCTGCTGCAACAGCGCCAACAGCAGCATCGCCGTCACCTTAAGTGGCCAGGGCACCAGCGAGGCGGGCTGCGTCGACTCTTCGTCGAGGTCCGAGCTATCGTCCGACAGTGAGGTCTCTTCCGAGAACCGATTCGTCGATGATGGATCCTACTTTGAGGTGCGTGACAGATTTATAGCTTTTTCTTAGGTGGGCGTTGAGAAGTAGGGAATGAGTTGAGATGCTTATGGAGATAATTCTTCGGTTTCTGACTGTTTACAAATATATTGTCAAAATAGGTGATTCTTTGAAAAGAAACTTTTACTTTCAAGTATATATATAAAGAATAGAATTAAAATTGTGCCAGGTGCCAGCACGTGCAGAAATTATATATTGATTCTTATTTGGCTTCTGAAAACCATATGACTACTAAATTGACAGGGGCTATACATATAAAAATCAATAAGTTCTCTTTTCGAAAACACAAATAGAAGCTTAAAAGTTTTGTAATATTGTCATTTTGAATTCAGGGTTTGCAAAAAAAAATAGTTGAAGCATACCATTTAATAGTTCCTGTTAATATATCATACTTCTATACTGATTCTATTGAAAGATAACTTACAAGACAATTTTACCTACCAAAATGAGCCTCTTTATGCGATACACGTCGACACTATCTGTGAAATCTATTGCAGGAGGTCCTTAATTCTAGTGAGATTTGAAATAGAAATTACAGACTTGGTATAACCAGATAGATTCCATTTGCCGGTCACGGTAGTATATCGCGGTGGATATGAGATTATTGTGTCGCGCACGGAAACGCACGTGCACTTGCTCACGCGACGATTCTATCAGCGGTCGCGTGTATTATCGGCAGGGGAAATATTCCCTGCATGCAGTGCGTGGGAAAAATTATGCCGGCTCCTTGAATACGGAATAAATTTCAAATTGAAAATGATGGCAAACTCTTGATATTGTGAATAAATTTGTTCAACTTTTGGTTTCGCTGTAATTACTTATAATTGACATTCTACGTTCTTCAAATAAAGATAATAAAATATAATAAAAGCATAAAGTTATTTTTACATTGTTCTTAAATCTTACGTGGAAAAAATATATTTTATATCTACAACCGCTAATGCAGATAGCATCGATGAATGTGTGAAAGTTGCATGAATGATAAGCTTTTAGTGATTAAGTGCGATATTAGTAAACATTGAAAATTCGTCGTGTACATACATATGTTTTTGAAAAAAATTCATAGACAAGATACATTTAATCTTTTAATATTTATTTTACGTTTTTGGGTCCTAAACGTACACAATCGAATAAAACTGATCAATCACGAACAAGATTAACAATATAGATATGTTTATCAACACCGATAACCCTGGCACTTTTCCAAATCTAACTTGATCTTACCTCACTCAGGACGATCTCGACGTGCTCTGTGTTATGATCGTCAAGCCCGAGGAGTTCACCGGCGAGAAGAAGCTGTACGTATCGAAGCGGCAGCCGCGCAACGCGTTCGGCGACCAGGGCGCCGAGGCCGACATCGAGGAGGCCGGCTTGAGCGAGGAAGAGGTCGACTCCAGCGTCGTCGCCGCGGCGAAAGCGGATCAGACAGCTTCGGGGGCAACGGCAGCGACGATGACACCGACGCCGGACCCGGTGCCGACGATGGCGGCGAGAACGACGTCGATCGAGGAATCGTGCGACGAAATCGACGGAGCCGGCTCGCCGCGCAGACCCGAGACCGCGAGCCCGTTGGTGGCCCTCGGCAAGGGCGCGGTCGACTCGCCTACGAACGACAGTCCCAAGCGACGCAGGACTGACATGGAGGAGGCTGCTCTCTTCAACACGTAAGTATTCTTCCAAATTCATATATAGCTTGTACTTTTCTAAATAAAATACAGATGTGATACTTTTACTGTTCAAGAATATTTGACTTTATACACGATTTGCAACTAAAGTAATGGCAGATTTGTTCATTATTTTAGTAATAATAAATTGTAGAATTAAAGAAATTATATTTTTAATTACATGTATGAAAAGATTAACGATGATCAAGTATGAAGTTTGTATTCGTATTCTGTAATACAGGTTATTTTAAATTCCAAGAAAATTCTATGTCCTTTTCAAAATATAAATTTTTCAAATTATAAGAGGAGAATAATAAATTTATTATAATCTGATTTAATCTTAGTAAAATCCAGGTTTAAGAAAATTGTATTTTAAGCTGAAAATAAACGTATTAGTAAAAATATGACAACTTTTCATTTCTATAAGTTACAATAATTGCTTAATTATTTAAATAATACTAAAATAATATTCAATAAACTATGTTTTTAGTATGATTGTATTGCATCAGATAGTTAAAATAAATTGTAGAATTCAGTAGAAAATCAAAATTAAGTATAATTCTCGTTTATTTATCGCAATTTTTGTACTAGGATAAAACACAATGTTATGAAGAATGATTTCATACAACTGAAAGCTTTTAATAACTGATAACAATTATCTTGATCAAAACGGTTATCTGCACTTTACATATATATGTATAACAAAAACACATTTGCTGATAATGTCACGTACACCATTGCAAAAGTTGCTCAGCTCAGTCAGCTGTACTGAAATCGCCAGTATTGTCACTACCGTTTTATAAATGTACATTACGTGAGTTTAAATCATCCGTTCGCTACGTACAATCAGAGAAAATCCATTATCTTACCTCCTCAATCTGCGAAAGAACAAGTTTTCCTTCTCCCCCCGTCACGTACACACTACCAATTACAAGAACAGTAAAGAAGTAAACAGAAATTCCAGCGTGTACTATGATATTTAATCGTCGCCTCCTCTCGTTGCAGCTCGAATCGGAAATCAAAGAACTGCGCGACCTTCTACTTCAAGCACATGGACACAGACTCGGAGGCCGACAGTAACGCCAGCAATCGTCGCCAGCAGCAGGAGCAGCAGCAACACACAGCCGGGGACGAGTCATCCGAAGAGGAGTGGACCTACACCTCAACGCGCATGGAACAGCATAATGAGACGCAGAAGAAGAGCAGAAGCGGAGCTAAGACGCGGCTGCATTTCGAGAACGCGGCTGCGACGCAGAACGATACCAACGAGGACAGCGACGTTCTCAATGGCAATATTGTCGACGATGTGACGGATAAGAATGTCGGGAAAAAGAATCAGAAACTAAAGCTCAGGGAGAACAATAATAGCGATGACGAGTGCATTAACAGCAAGGAAGGCATTCAGAGGCTCATTCGCGAGGTAAGTTTCCTGTGGAAAAAATATTTTCTCAACTATTTTTATTAACTTTCTCAAAGCTATATTCATTATGATTTTATAATTTTTATACTTTATTCTCTTGTAACTTAACTTCATACGCACTGTATACATAAAAAATTTTTAGAAATTTGACACTTGACTAACCAAGCTTACATTCTAAGCACATTAGCATATTTATTAAAACTGTCATCCATGACACACTAAAATCAGCCCATTAGAATATCTATATCGCTGAATCTACAGTGATCGAGTGATTTTGAATAAATCCCACCATGCGGCATGATTCCTAACCAGTCGAATAACCTTTCCGACAGGCGGAGAAGCTGGTGCGCGAGGAGGGCAGCGCCGTGAAGAAGGTACCTTCGCTCATCTTCGATGAGGAGAAGAACCTGATGCTCGCCGGGGCGCAGAGCCACCGGGCCAAGTACGCGAGAATCAAAGAGTGGCTGGCGCTCAACTCGGCGCGCTGCCGCGAAGGCAGGTGCACCTCGCAGGTGAGTGTCTGTGCGCGCCGAGTACGTAAGAGACGGGGGGAGACGGTAAGTAAAAAAATCGATGATTGCATGTTGCGGCCAGAGCAAGAGAGAGAGAGAGAGAGAGAGAGAGAGAGAGAGAGTAGCCGAGCTCGCGCGCCCGCGTACGTACGTGATACGGCTTCTATAAATATATACGAATCGACTACTTACGCAGCATTTTTCTTATTCTTCTTCTTTGTGTACTAGGAAATGGAGGGACAATTGATTACGCCTCACATTTACATTTATTACGCGCGGGAATTTTAATGGGCACTCGCGCCGTCTTTACTAATTGCTACCTTGATAACTGTATTTCGAATGGTCGAACACGGGGTTCTTTTTTTTTTTTTAGTCTAATTGTTCGGTTTTGGGCTTGCGCGTACGGTTACGTGATTTATCGATGTATGTAGAGGCATTGGGAATAGCCGTAAAGGCTAATGTTATTTTTTATTTAATTTTAAAAGTGATTTATTTTCGTTCGTAACGAACAGTTTTAAAAGTCAGCTCGCTTATAGGGTGTAAATCATTGTTGTGCTCGCAACGGTGTCATTAGTCAATGGCGCGATATGCAATGCTGATATCTTTTATAGTCTATGTTCTTCCCTATTTTTCTTTTTGCATAATGATGTCAACAATTTTATGGTTGCATTTTAAATAGAGGTATGGCGAATGTTTTATTGATGCATGTAATCTTAAGAGGGGAAAAAAATTACACAGTACCCCTATTACATGACATTTATGCTATAATTTTCTTTGTAGTAATACTATGTGTTCATTAAAATTCAAATATGGAAATTGCTAGTATCATTTAAATTACTCGCGAAGGGAAAGAACTGTCGCTATGAAAGATAAAAAATATAGTAACACCTTTCATTTGGTCAGAATGAAACGTGGGTTTCAAACAACCATGAATCAGAGCGGTAAGACCATAAGCATACCATCAGCTTCGTCAAACTTCATAAACAATCATTCGTCCACATACAATGTACAACATCCAGGCTTATATGTATATATCTTAACAACCGTGCGCACACCCACACTCACACTTCTCTCTCACACTCATTAAATCATTACACCGCATTTTCACCGCCAACCTCCCAAAGCGCGAAATAACGATCGATATCCCCTTTCCACCATAGTACTGCCTGATGGCAGCCTCGGAGACGCTTGACAGTTGCGACGCGAGCGGCGAGTACACGACCGGCGAGTCGGACGTAGAGAAGCAGTACGAGACATCCGAGGAAGATCACCAGAGCAGCGTGGCCACGTGCCGACGGGTCGACGACCTCGGACAGACCGTCTCGCAGTCCAACTCCCAGGAGATCCTCGAGGAGCGCGACGAGAGCGATGAGCGCTTCCCCGCCGACGCGAGCACGCCCAAGGTGGTGATGCGCTCGAAGCGCAAGTCGAGCAACGGCCCGAGACCCTGGAGCGTCTCCTGCATCACGCAGATCAGGAAGCGCTCGAGTCTCGTGGCCGACGAGACCATCGCCCAGTTCTCGATCTCCGAGACGGCGCTACACCAGCTCGTCACCAGTCCGCCTGCCAAGTCTGCTTCACTAGACGCAACGTGAGTGATCTTTTTATTTTTTTTTATAAAAGTATCTCAAAGTAAATAATGCTCCGTGGTAGCGGGTTTTTTTATTAAATTTTGAAGTATCACCATTTACTTAAAATACGGAATACTAAAAATAGTTATAAAAGAGTATATGTTGGTACAGCCGTGTAAAAATATGCAAAGTATATTTTATTACTTATCTATCTTTTATTTGTTATAAAATGTTTATTCGTGGATAGCATGTCTCGTTATTCAAAAAATATTATTTAACAATTCTTACTTGTAAATAATGATATGTTCTTTTATATTCGTGTACTCACGATTTGTAAACTCACCACTTACGAAAACTTTACTGCAATTCAACTGAACAAATTATTTTCATAAAAATCGTACTTTCACTATCTAACAATCGGAGGACAATCGATAATTCATCGATTGACGTGTAGGAAACACACAGGCTGATCGCGAGCATGCTCGCGATGTTTTGTGGCGTAAAGTCCCGCGGGGATCCGCAATTATTTGTATTCTGCAAACGATCCGCATGCGCGCGACCGGAATGGCTTTTTTTAAATTGACAGCTCGCCGATATCGAGAGATAGAAATCGAACGCTGCCTCCCGCTCTACTTTTATGTCTCGCTTTGTATTTTGCAGAGAATCGCGTGCACCCTTCAATAACTCAACGTCGACATTGCTGGAAGAAACGATAATCGGTCACGATGCTCGCGTGGTGAGAAACAGCTCGCTGCGCCGCAGGAAAAACAGGCTTCGCAAAAAGAATGTGGTAAGCGTATGGTCTTTGCCCCCTTTTTTTCTACACTCTCGCCTTTTCTATACGTTTTTTTTTCTCTATTTTTTCACTCTTTATCTTTCTATGTCCCTCCTTGGCTTCGCGACCATTTCGATTTTTTATACTCGAGTCTGAAAAATCCGGAAATGGGAGCAATTTTCCTACCGGTTTTCCTTATTCCCTATGAAACTCGATACGTATGAAGATTACGAGGGGGGAAAAAAGGAAAATCTTCTGGGGATATTGAACTAATGACCAGGAAGTTAATGTCCTTTGAGTCGCGCAATTGCAGGCAGGATAACACTTTTTTACAGCGAATTAAGGGAATTATTTTATTTCGATGTTTAAGTTGAATTTTCTCAGAAATGATTGCTCTCTCGGTTCCCCTATCAATTCTAATAACGTATAAAACCTTTGAAGAAATCTTATAATATTCTATTTTATCTCCTATCTAGAAATTGTATCGACTTCCTACCATCTTGTATATGTTCAATACATTTATATTAGATTAAAATTATTTGATTACAGCAAGTAGTAATTTCAATGTTATTGCTTACTTTTTCCCTTCTACTTCCTCTCATCAGGTTTACCAACTAAAAGATCCAATCCAACGATTATTTTATTAAAACATGAATCTTCACGATATAGGGTCGCAAAAGCGAATCCGGCTCAGACGGAGTGAACGCGTGTGCGAATCAGCGCTCGGAGAACAGCGACGACGTGAGCTCGGTCAACAACAATTCCATCAGCCGCTCCGCGCGCAAGCTCGCCAGCCGCCAGACCCGCTCCTCGTGCCGCACCATCTCCACGGGCTCGCCCATGTGCCACCTGGTCAAGTCCGGCTCGTTCTCGGGCTACAGCGCGCACCAGGAGGGCGCAGATCGTATGACCTCGAGCGATCCCCAGGGCAAGCTCGCCTCCTGCTGCAAGACGTCGTCCGAGTCTGAGGAGTCCGAGGAGGAGGCTAGCACAGCCGCCATCTGCCGCGTGCCACTGCGCAGCGGACGCTCCTGCAGCAACTGCGAGGACGGTATACTGACGAGTAACAAGATCGGACAGTTTGCTGCGGACAGCGACGTCGAGAAGAATAGTCTGGGCAACAACTCCTTCTCCGAACAGGCTTGGGACAACTATCAGGTAAAAAGTCACGAATAATATCAGTCGAAGGCGTTTAGCTCTGTCATTTTTAGCACGGAAACAAAATAATCGTTTATTCCCGTAAGCGAAAAATTGATTGTTATAACGATCTGAATATGTAAAAAATACACAACTAACAGGATAGTTAGTGTAACCATAACTAACAGTTATAGCGACGTAAAAATGGTTGACGGAACCAATATTTGTTCGTTAATCTTACTATCTTCTTTTGGAAGTGTTTTTATAGCAACCAATCGGTTCATTACGATAACTAATCCTTTTTTCCATGAGGGATTTTAAATTTATTGGACTAATATCTCACGAGTAAAAATTTAATATATTTTAATTATAAGCCTGGTTGTCAAATCAATAAATATTTCATAGTTAGTCATTTTTGTTAGTTTAGTTTTCTTTTCGTATATATATTCCGAATATATTACTTGTAAACTATGTTAAAAGTTGCGTAACGGTTAGAATTTTATAATAAAAATATAAATAAAAATAATTGAAAGGTTTATTACTTATTCTTTATAAAATATAAAGTAAATTAAATTCAAGAGTGCGTTTGGAATACCAATTCCAAGAATACCTTTTCTGTAAAATAAAAACTAGGAAGTCTTTCTGATGGTAATTCTTATGTAATTATAACGGTGATCATGTGAGCTCTTATAGATTACTAATTTATTTAACAGTACTTTTTACCCATCATTAAAATAGTATAATTATTTACATCGTAGGTGTTTGTTATCAGAGCCAATAAATCCATACTTTAATATAGTGACTATATATTTTGTAAAAAGTTTTTATCACAATGCTGACAAAACAATGGATTTTACAGCAGGTCAAACTTTTATTGTTTTCTATTTCACTTGTAATGCTTGTAGTTATATAATTGAGCTATACATTTTTTGAAAGTATTTTGATAAGCTTGCATATTATTAACTGTGAAAGTTTGCAGTATTGCATTATTAAAACAATTTTTTTCGATTATTTTCAGTAAACAGAATGACTTTGTAGTTATAGCAGTTTTAAATTTAATCCCGATAAATTAATTAATGTTCATCATTCTGTCCCATTAGGAAAAGTATATGAGTGAGGCGTATAGTGAGACTGCCGACACAGAAACTGCTAGACGTCTTCTAGAATTTGGCGATGACTACAGAAACTTCTTTGACAGTCAGTCAGACTGTGCATCATCGAGTTTAGGAGCCGTTCATTACGTAAGTATCATTCATTATCAGAAATTATTAAAAATACTCAAGATTATCACAAAGATATCTTTTACCAAGTGGACTTTGAATTTATTTTCATTCTGTTAATAAGGATAAACATTTTATTTAATATTTCAAATTGATAACTTTGAAACTAAAAAATTTTTAATTTTACTGTAAAATATTATTATTTATAAATTTGCAAAATCAAGAGTAATTTTGACTATATTTATTTGTCGACGAATATTAGTTTTTAAATAAGAATTTGATGAAGTTATATTTTTGTCTTTTACAGAAGAGTAACATCACATCGGAGGACAGCGATAGCGACTCTGAGTTCAAACGTCTCGCAGAGACGTCGCGCACTCAGCTTCTGATCTCGGAATCTCGCTACGGAACCATGGCCGAAACGAGCTTCGTACGTATTGCACTCGCGGCATTGATTAGATTAATAAATTACTTGCTCGAACTTATCTCACAGATGAAAGATCGTGTCTGCGAATCACTGCGTAGATCCTACAATTTTGTGCGCAACATTGCTTTGAAAAAAGTTCGCAGCTCTGCTATGAAACTATTCTTTTTCCTCTAAGAATTAAGATTTTATTGAATTGACTGATAATTCCATCGAGTTTTTAAGTAATAATGAACGAGAATAGTAAATATCAGCTACGACAGTCCTTTCCTAGTTGATCAAGTGGCAAAACTATAACAGCGTGCAATAATATTTCTTTTTTTCAACATTTGACAATTACATATTCATTAGAAAATGTACCCATATGATATTGTAAACTTAATTAAATATTTATGGGTTCCACCATTGTGCCCAATGTAATGCAATACTAAAATTTACCGAAAGTTGAGCCACTGATTTGCTTCAGCTTAATAAGCATGAGTGTGTTTTTGAGTGCATTTATTGAAGTAGGTTAAAGACAATTCTTTCTGCCTGAAACAAAAGTTTTTCTTTTTTGGTAATCTATAATTTTGTTTACTTTGCACATTGATATAAATTATACATTCTTTACTTTTCAATGATAGTATTGAGCATGTATTTGATGGAAATACTATGATTTAAGAAAAATAATACGTGTTATGATAACGTGAGTTTCTATTTTTGTACGATATGTATTTAAAATAGCTGTTTAGATGATATTTTGTTCTGCTAGCTTTTGCAGAACCCAGAGCATCTTCATAAAATATTAAATTGTCTATTGAAGTTAAATATTGTTATTGTTTTTGTATTTACTTTTTGAAATTTTGATAAATTGCGTTTAATGTTAATTATGTTTGTTCTTTTATTATATTCAAATATATAAATTAGAGTGGAAATCGCTATATAAATCTTATTATTTGAATTAAAGATTAATATGTATGAAGAAACTTAAAATTTTGGGGTAGTCAAGGGAATATAATTTTATTTTATTTACATACTTTATATTGTAAAAATTAACGAAAACGCTTTTGAAATACATGAATAATATCAATACTTCCAATCTTAAATTATCATGAATGTAAGTTAGGAAATAATTGCATATGTATGTATAATTTGGTATAAGTAAACTTTATAATAAATTACTACCACCTGTCATATTATTAACATTAGCTATTCTTTTTATATTTAATATTTCCATAACACAACCTCTTCCTCACAATCGCCTTTTTCTTCTTTTGTAACACGCACTCAATATTTATTTTTATACATGACGAATGTGTGTAATAAATATAAGTTTGAAACCTACTGAAAGATTTGTTCATAACCCTTGCTTCTGCCTTATTAACTCCTTACTCTATATTGCTTGGTTTTAAATGGCGCTTTCTTCAGTGTGCAAAGAGTGTGATTCGCAAGTAATCTGCAAGCTCAGCTTAAGACGAAATCCTCTGTTAAAGAAATATGACGCGAGCGTTGGCTATTGTACGATCTGTTTCAGAATGAACTGACGCGCGTCTGCCGCGAGAACATCCGCTGTCTGCGCGCCATGTCCGAGGCGAGCGGCGTTTCCCGTCACAGCGACAAGCACGGCAAGCAAATTCGTGGTGAGTACAGGAATAATCATGAAAAGAGGCCCTTGGTGGCGTTCGAGAGGGCACGGTCCTCGTCGTCCTCGCCGATGACCTCGCTCTCGTGCGTTGCGGCCATCTTCGTCACGGCTCTCAGTGGACTTGCCTATATTTTTTTGTAGCACTGCCTCTATCTAACGCGCGCATTGTCTCGCCTCTCACTATCTCCCTCACGTTATTCTGCACTCTGTGTCCGTTGGCTTTTTTGTTGTATACTCTGACCGCCCTTCTCTCCTCCTCGTACTTCCCGTGTCACGGTGCTAACTGTGGGAAGCACGCAGCGAGAAAGATGCGCTTTTGCAGAGCTTCGGAATTTGCTAGTTTTTCCAGTGGATCGGTAGATACAATTATTAGCCACTTCCATTGTTGGCCCTTCAAATTACCATTACCACTCTTCTATTGTACACGTTCTATTTGGCAAGCAAATTTCAAAATGTACGAGCATATTTTAATTTAAAAGATGTACCATTGTACTTTTAGTTTATTTATGTTTTATATATTTCTAGCATTTTTTATTTCGAGAGTGTTTTATTTATTGGTATTTTTGTTTTCTATTTTAATAGAATAACTTTGTAAATAGTTTACAAATATTTTATTCAATTTTATTGATCAGGATGTAAAAATTAAAATTTGTATATATCTGTATATATTTCATAAAAATTATGATGGTATCATATTTTATAAATGTAAAATTTTATTAGATATTATGTTTTTTATATTAGGGAAAGTACTATATTACATTTCTTGACGTCATTTACAGAACTATGAATACCATCAATGACAAATACAATGCAAGCAAATCTTAAATTAAATCAACGCTCTAATATATTCTGTATAAACTAATTGTATATATATAACAATGTTTTTATGAATATAATACTAGTAAAAACTTACTTAAAACTAGATTTTTTTCCTCAACAAATATTGTTTATTTATGTAATTTTGTAAAAGTTTATAATAAAATATAATTTTTTATTTTTATTTTGCTTTTAAAATGTATTGCATATAATTTTAATGATCAAATAATAATAAAGTGTAATAACATTTTTCCAAATGAATTGTTTTTTTTTTCAGTAGTTACATTGATTCCAAAATTAAGCATTAGAATATTCCGAAGCTCTAGTAAAAATAATAATTTCTTAATTTTATTTTTGTTTTACATCACATATAAGTATCATCTCTTTCAATGTATGTAATAATTTATAACTTATCGTAGTCATGTAAATGTTATTAACCCCCCATAAAAAAGTATCTTACTTTTAGGAACCGAATTTTGTCGAGGCTTCTAGAATCAATTTCTGGTACGTAAACACGAAGCCGAGTATGTACATTTCATTGTCATCGATCCTCTTTCACCAGATATGAGCTATACGATCATAAATATGTTTAATGTAGTTAAAAACAATATGAATATTTATGTTATTAGAACAATCAACATAATTTATTAAATTAGAGAAAATTCGCTTTTGTTTAAGTTTTTGTACGTTAATAAATATTGACTCATTAGAATGTTGTAGGCATTCAAATGTAGCGTACGAAATTCATAGAAAATATGTTTTTTAATCTATGTTAATAAAAATGAATCTTCAACTACTTTCGTAGGTTGTATGTTTATAACTTTTTAATGAATCAATATTGCATTACGAGCTAAAACTTAAATAAAGTTTTCTAATTCTCTTATTTAATAATCTATTTGCGATTGTTTTTATAACGTATGTAGACTTTTTAACAATATTAAGCATGTTTGAGATTGGGTAGCACATATATATTGCGGTTTTCGTATTAAACCACCTATTCTTAATATATTGTGCATTAAATAGCGGGTGTTTTGATAAGGGTCTCAGAAAAAGAGTCCAAAACATCCACGGCTAGATAACTTGAACTTATTTATTTAGGCAGCTGGGCCATTAGCTGCACCTTAACACACACTCACAACTTGGAATAAAACTTTAGTTGTAGGTGTAAGAAACAGGCAATAAAACCTCGACAAAATTCATTCCCCAAAGGGCAGACACTCTCCTTGATAGTTACTTAAACAAATCAAAGGCAAAATAAGACTTTTTATTCGCTATTTATTGAACTGGCACATATTTCTAATTTAATAATAAAATATTTAAGAATCACATTTAGTGTATTAAATAATATATTTTTCGATGCAGTGTGCGTAAAATGCGATTGTACACATTCTGTATTGAAAAATATCGTTCGATACACGTATGAAAGATGATTCTACACTCGTGCTAGAATCAACACTTTCGCACTTATATCGAAATATACTATTTTAAGGTAATTAATACATACTAGTCAATAAGAAATATGTGCATATATAATTTTGCATGAACTATGCTTTTATACTCAATACTATTGATAATACACAATAACATTTTCTATAATATATATGGGGTGTCCAAAAAACAATTGAACCCTCCGATAACTCTTTAGGATGAAGTCCCATCAAAACAAGGTTTATAAACAAAATTTGAGTTAAAGTCAAAGACAAGTTCACCACTGAATTAGTTTTTTAAAATCCTATAACTTTTGTATTAAACTTTTTGGATAGGACTTCATCCTAAAGAGTTATCGAGAAATTCGGCTCTTTTTGGGATACCCGGTACATCTAACATAGGAATAACTAATACATGTTTCATTTTATTAATTTTTCTGTCATCTAGTTTTATTTAAATATTGCTTAATCTTTAATCTATTTTTATTGCTTAATTTGTTATTTATATTCACAGTAGCTTAATATTGTACATTTAATTGAATATATTATATCAATAAAGTACGTATTATTGACTTTACTAATTTTATTCATACCTTTTTAATCACTTGTTCTTTAGCTTTTACGCTTTTACTTACTACGGCACTGTGCATGACAATATACATATTTAAATAATATTTATATGCGTAAGTTACATTGTCTCTATGTTAATGTAAGCAAGCAGCTAGTGCACCAAAGTAATTTCTTTAAGATCATTCGCTGAATAAAAATGAGAGTTCTAACGAAGCTCCGCACTGCGTAGGAGGACAAGTTGCTAAATAAATGCAGCGATACGCAACCAATTACCATATACGGAAATGTTATCTTGTAGATTTAATTATAAGTTTTTTAATTACAGAAACATAACTAATATTTGATTAAATTAATCGATTCTTTAAATATTTGCGAAACTTGATAAGAAAAGAAAAATGGTTACAACCACTAAGTTAACAGTGAAAGATGTAAAGAATCAATATATTCCAACCTGTATTACAAAATTTCAACTTGAACAACCACAAGATATATATTATGTAAAAATTGAAAATTTCTATTGCTATTCTAATTTTATGGTATATGATAACATTAACATGGCATTATATGTGATAATGAAACCATAGCCTCGATCTTAGCATTAGAATATACGAATGCATTCAATCTTGTATCATGTATATTATCATGAAACAGCGGACAATTACGTAGATCGATCTCGAAAGCGGCACGCATTAACCCAGTAAGCAGCGCCAGCAGAAACGCGAGATCGGATAGTAGGTACTACTTGTCACTAACAAATCAGGCAGCGTTTGCAGTGTGCTAAAAGCCAGCCAAGTGGAAAATGCAGCCTCCCGAACCACCGGCATATCTCGAACATTAATAAACGCAAAAGAGAGCGTCACTACAGACTATAATATCTCCTCCCGATCGCATGCAAACGAAAGTCCAAAACCGTACCGATCCGCTCGCTGCGCCGCGATAAGCTTACAATTCCGCATCAGGGCGGTTCGCTTGATGTCAGTGACAAATTCTGCAGCGAGGCGGGCAGTAAAAGTCTGCGTAAACGGCGCCCACGGGAAAATCGCGAAAGCTGCTGGCAGCCGAGCGTGGACGAGACTAATATTTATCGGCCGTTAAAGAGCCTCGTGTAAAGCTGCAGCTCGCGCTGTCTTTGTTTATGATAGTGTTGTACATGTATAGGCGAGTGGATCAGCCGGCGGCATACAGTCGCGGTGTGGCTGTGGCTACTGCGCGATCCTCTTCTCCAGCCGCGCGGTGTATAGGCATGTGTATAAGGTATCTGCGCAACTGGTTCAGAGCCGCCGCCACCGCCGCTGCCACCGCCACCGCGTCCTCCTCCTCGGCTTTCACGCGGCGCGCCAGTCTTGCCGCGGCCTCGCCGATGAGCTGACGCTCGATTCTCGTGCTCACTGCTGTTCTTTGCGCGTGGATTATAGTTTGACAGCTCGCAGAGTTGTGTTCTTTTTTTTTCTGCGACGCATTGTTGCGGTATTGACGCACCTGCTCAAATGTCTGTGCAGACCGATTTCATCGCCACTGGGATTAACACCAGCGATAATCGTACGTATATTGCTTTGATTAATCTTTATATATTCTCTATGTTTTCGAAAACTTGGCAACATTTTGTGCGATTTTTGCTGGTTGATTGAGCAATCCGTTCCTAAATAGAGTTCTCACTGCGCCATGGAATAATTGACGAGTTGGTCTTGTAGCCGGTTGGTTATCGGAAATCTGCATAATAAGAAAGTATCGGGTTGCAGAAAAATAGATCGCTGGAATTTCTGGGTAAGAAATGTATCCAATACTTCAAGAAAGGCTGTATCATAATTGGCTGGTTTCAAGTAAAATTCTTAAACGTTTGAGGAAACATTTAAAATAGAAATTTCCTTACAAGAGGTCAACTGTCGAATATAAATTCTAATTGTTTTACTTGTATTTTATGAAACCTGTAGTGCTTTAGCAGAAATTAGAAACGCAGTAGCGCTACTTTTCTTTAATTAGACTCTTACGCTTAGTGGTATGAGCATAATGGAAAAACTTGTAATTTAAAACTTTCTATATTAATTAGTTTGATGCAAAAAATTTAAATAACTACGATTTCCATCACTTTAATTGCAAGAATATATAAAAAGTGCATTTAGCGTTTTTCTCTTGATACTTACAGCGCCTGATTTTTCATATTTATCTATAAACAGTAATAAATATCTATATATAGCAATAAATTTTATTGCTAAAAAATGATAAATTTTTCTGCCAAGTAATGTATTTTTTATCTATAAACCATTTATAGCGTGGCAAGCAGCAGCAGCTTTTTGCATGTACTGCAAATTATAAAAGTAAATTTTGCCATTGAGAAACGAACGTTTCATAAAACACTTGCATAGCAACAACTAATAAGAGCTTTAAAAAATTCTAAATTCATTTTTTCCTTTTCAATTTCTTGATTCCTCGTTTATCAAGATAACAACGCTACTGTTATAATTCTTTATCAGACTAATAATATTATGGGCGAATATTGATAAGATAAGTTCTAAGTCAGTGTCAACGCGCTGTTTAACACAAATTATTCATTACGGATGAACCGCTATATTATGCATCAGAACCAGTACTTTATTACTTTCGCGTCAGTTTTCTCTCATCGTTTGCATCAAGATATATCTTCACGGCAGGATTTCCCTATATCGCCAGGTCGCAATTATAGCGGTACTTATCCCAACGACTTCTCGCGCGGGAATTTCGAAAATAACGTGGAGCGCACTAGCGCACAATGTTCCACTTATTCATTACGGCGTTACCAATAATAATGACAGCTCGTAAAACAGTGTGTAATGGCTCGCAACGCGCGCCTGTAAATTCCGAAGATAGAGTGGACCAAGGTCCTTAAAAAAAATTCCTTTTTCACGTTACACGCGGTGCAACGTGTAAGATCTCGCACGCGTGCACACAAACTCTAGCTTTGAAATTTCAACGGGGAGATCTATAAGCGCAGACAGAATCGTTTTACAGAGGCGATATGGCGGCGGCGCTTAATAAAAGGATCAGCTCTTGTAAATCAAAAGGCCTCGTTCCGGGAAGCCGCGTTCGATCGAGTCTCGCGCAGGTATATCGCGAACGAAACTAGGCAGTTCTACGGGGCTCGTAAAATTGGGATGAAACTTGGCTATTATAATATTGACCCCAAACCAGCGCACGTACACATAAAGTCGTGCGGGCGCCCGTGCGCGCGTGTGTAATAATAAAACCGGATTTTCAAAGAGTCGCGGTCCACCTTCACTGGGTTCACCACATGTATAATGAGGTCCCCTCCTTCTTATACACAGCCGTGCTAGATGAATCACCCATCCAGATTAAAATCGGCCCGCTTTGTCCCTTCTGCGCGGCGCGAACTACTTGGCGGGACATTGCCGACTAGAGATATAGAGGCGCAGCATCTCGAGAGGATCGTGTATAGGTATATGTGCAATTCCCCCGAAAATGTCTCCTTATCCGGTCACAAAAACGACGAAAAAAAAATGTTGAGGCACACCTCTGCTATAAATTTTTTCTTGT
>JAPYZP010000501.1:0-24258 GCA_030522985.1 Torymus sinensis | reverse complement strand
CTATTATTAATATATGAAAATGTTATTGATGGATTGATACCTATAGTAAAATTCATTGATTTTCTATATGATTTATATGAATATGAAATTTGTGAAATTTGTTTCAGTTTAGACGGTCTGATGAATAACGCAAAAATCAGTGAGTTCATCACTAAAAAAACGTTGAGATATTGTTTTGATGTACACTGTATTTCATCGTAGAACATGGACTAGAATTAGTTCTATAGACGAGTCACCGAATGTTATAATATTTTTTCCAAAACAATTTTAAATATAATACGCCATTCTTTTCATCCTTTTTTCCTAATTTTCAATTCAACCAAAAAGTATATATAACCGATAAAAAGTCATGATTTTTGACAATATGATCAAAACTGGTCCAATTACATGAAATAATTTAAAAATAATTACAAAAGTAATCAAATATTAATCAAGAACATTTTGGCTGTACTTAAACCATCTTTTTATTTATCCATTATTGTATATAATATTCAAATTTACCGTACAATGTCAAAGTGCGATGCACCCAAGACAATACATCATTCTTCATTACCACAATAACGAAACAGCCCTCAATTCATGTTCCTTCCCTCCTCTTTACAAACATCCCGTAGCTGCCCTCTCTTCCGCGTCTCCTTGTCTCACGCTACGCACACGCGCATCCTCGAGCATAGCGCGTGTCACACCGTCACACGGCAGCGCAGCGCGTGGGCGCAACGCGCATGCCAAGAGGCCCGTCGTGGCGACTCTTCGAATTCGCATCTTCCCTTATTACACGCGCTCGCGAGGGAAATAATGGGCTGTCCGTCGTCAACTGGCTTCTGGGTGGTCGCGGTCACGTCGCGCTCGCGAATTTGTCATCGGACGAGATAATGAATCACTGACACCGCAATCCCGCCTCGGACCGCGCAACGCCGAGATTACGCTCGCGCCTTTCGTATTATCTGCGATTGACGAATTGTTCAATGATACTTCTCTCTCTATGTATAATGTGTGTACCTCTCAACGATCACGGATTTGTGTCAGTGACGTGTCCGCGATAGCGGATTTCGGGTTCGCGACCAGTGTTTTGTCGTTACATTATTTGTTTTATTATTTTATTTTAAATTCAATATTATTCATCTCCAGATATAATGTAAAATGATTTTCAGAGACTATACTACATCAACAGTAATCGTAGTAATCAAACCTGTAAAGAAAATTTAACGGCATTATGATGTTACACGCTTCTTCAGAAGTGTGTATATATATACACTTTCGAGCGCTGTGTATATACTTTGCGAGAAGACAATTAATATATCGTTTCCAAAGCACACAGCAATCATTCAAAGAAACGGGTTTAAAAGTGCTAAGCCGCGTCAATCATTTGTCAAAACGCCAGCACAATGCAATATACACACCACAAGCTATCATCCGGCCTCAGAGGGGCCAACAAAAATAAATCTACTTGACAAAGCGTGTCGGCTACCGATCCCTCATTACCGCTCAGAGGCAGCGCCCAGCTCTCTCTCTCTCTCTCTCTCACCCTTCTGCCGCTGCTAATAACTGCGGGCGCGTGTTGTTGTGACGCTCGGAGGCGAGCGCGCGCATCACAAGCAGCAGCTAAACACTGACAAATTAGCCCCGGTCAACCAGCCAGTCAGTCAGTCATTCAGGCGCTCTTTTCCTCGCCGGGTGATAAATGCAGAGGCAGCTGTCAATCCCCGGGCCGAAGAAAAGAGGCGGCCTCCGGAGAGAGAGAGAGAGAGAGTTAGAGAGAGCAGGTAGCGATGGTGGCGCCACCTGCGGGGCCATCGGCTTTCATCAATTAAGCCGGAGGGAGCCGCTCACGCCTCCGCGCGCGCAAGACGCCGCAACCTCTTTCCATCAGTCAGCTCGTCAGGAGCGCGGCCTGCACACGCTGCTATACTGCTGTGGTATACGGCTTGGCTCGAAGGTGACACGCTGGTTACTCAGCTTCTGTGTGTAGGGGACGAGCACAGAAGGGAACGTGGGCGGCCGACAGGTGACGGATGGCCCGGAGCTCGCGGCGCTGCCGGCGCGCGGGATATTAATTTGGTAATTTATGGGGCCCGATTAGAGCGGGGCTATCTGTCGGGCTAATGCGCGAAACGTTGGCAGGTCATCGCCGCGAGGGCCTCACTATCACGACACCCGCAACTCCTCTATGTGTGTGCAGCTCTCTGTCTATGCGTGTGTATGCACGTGCGCCATTGTCCTTCGCCGGGCGTCGCGCTGACTGGGGCATAAGGGAAGAGGAGGGGGAGGAGGACGTAAGCCGTTGCCGCGGATGGCTTGCATTGAAATTAAGGGGGTGCGAAAATTAACGGGGTTATAGCCGCTGCGCCGTCTCTGCGCTTCCTTGCTCGCTCGCCTGTCCATCTGTCCGCCTCGGTGTCCCCGACATGCTGGATCGACTGCTGCAATTTAAATTTCAAATGGATTTAAGGGATCGTTTTTCACACGCCGCTTAATTCTTGCTAACTTCGACTTTACTGAAAAGTTAACAATAAGTTAGTTTTAATCGGAACGAAATTCAAATTCAATTACTATGAATGGAGTTTTGTCGTACTTTCTTCGTATTGTCAATTATTCCTATCAATAGTTCAACATTATAGAACCGTATCTACAAACACCTCCTAATAAAGAGCCAGATTGCATTAAAAAGCACTAAACTGTGAGCGGTAAATCTGCTTGTATTACATGTCGATACTTGTACGTGATGGTTTTTAATGTGAGAAAATCACACGAGTGTTCCAAGCGGACGTTCGAATATGCGAGTGAAAGCTCGTCGAGTTTACTCGGCTCGTTCGATTAGGATTTTATGATAGCGTTAAAGGTTTGGTTTACGTGTTGATCGATAATGATCGATCGATTTAATTAAGATTAGCTAATAATTAACTCGTGTAAAGCCGTTTCCACTGTCGAGTTTGGAAAGTTTAGACGTCAAGGAACATAATTACTTCCTAACGATTTTCCAAATATGACAAACCTATGAATAACATATTATCAAGTTTTAAGCATGTGAAGCGTTAGACGTAACATAATAAATTGCTTTGGAAAATCATACTGAACATTATACGTAAAGAGTTAGCTTAATTAAAAAAATATGTATAAAAATATATATCTAGATATATCGAAAAACTGGTCTATCTTTGTCTTTATAGTTCAATGATTAAAATCCTAAAACAGAGGTACATTTTTTGGCTTAACAAAATGATACCCTGAAGATTTAGCCAAATCAATGATCCGAAGATGAACAGATCTCCATGTAAATAACACATTTCGCGAGATTGTGACAAAAACTAGCATCATGTTTAAATATTTTAATGCATGGTATAAAGGTATTTTTCAAATATTTTAATGCATATAAAGATATTTTTCAAATATTTTAATACGTATAATTTTTAAAATAAATATATTCTAACATAAGTTAAGAAGGGACTTTTTTACCTGCATTCAGCATTATCACAGTCCATTTTATTAATGTTTTTTACTAGGAATACTAGAACTTCAAAAAGAACGTTTGTAAACTCGTATATTTTAAAATTTTTACTATTATTAAAGGTAACGGCTTCCTTTATTTTCCATTATCGGCCTAATTTGATTTAAACATAAGGAAAGTTATATTGATCTTCATTCAATAACTAGCGCAAATACGCGAATAATGCTAATTTGATCTGCAATATTTTAATTAGTGTGTTAGACGTTCGTATAGTTTTCGATATTTAGAAGGTAAGAGAAATGGACATTAGACGGACCAATTTGATAGACGACTAAAGTTTATAAATCCAACGGTTTGAGAGTATTGTCAACTCCCCTCTTCACGGCAATATATTAATATATTATATCTTTACGTTACCAAAAATAGTCCCAAACCGTTGGTTTAATAAACTTTAGTCGCCTATCAAATTGGTTCATTTGATGACCTGACTTTTCAGCAACCCAGTTCCAAGTATTAGAAAAAGAAAGTGAAAGTTCCTGTAAACTTGCACGCATTTGCTATACTACTTGGCGTCTTATCTCACTCCCGGTCAGCATCTTTCTTCCACTTCCCGATTCTCTCTCCTCCTCCCGCAGGCGCGACAAGCCTCGAGCAGGAGCATCATCTTCATAACGGGGACCGTGGAGCAAGAAGCCATGAGTACTTATATAGTGGAACGACTTTCGACAGGGGAAAATAGCTTGTCGCTGGCGCGCGACGCGGGTTGTTGTGATGCGGCTGCAAAGTATAAGCCCCGCTTGCTTGCTCGCGGTCATCAATATCGCGCGTTGACGAGCCGCTATCCGTTAATGCACGGGCGCAAGTATTATGGCGCGAAACGCCGGGCGGTCCCTTCCGTTTGACGAGAGTCATTCATCCTCATCCACCTACGCGCGGCCGACACGGGCCACGTGCTTGTTCCTTCCATTGTGCATTCATCTATCACACACGGCGGCCCGCGGGGGACATAGGTCGCCGAAGCTACTACACACACACGCACACACACACACACGCGCACACATGTGAACGCATAAGCAGTCGTGAATGTATATAGCGCGACGCGAGCAGTAGCAGCTTTGTGTGCAAGGATCTCCGCGAGGTCAGGCAAGGAGGTCGCCTTCTCTCTCTCTCTCTCTCTCTCTCTCGCTCTCTCTCTCTCTCTCTGCATTGTGCGTGTGCGCCAGGTATTAAGGTGCTTCGATCACGATGTTGCCGTGTATACGTCAGCGCTATGTCATTCATATATAATGCCACCGGGATGTATGAACCTGCTGTGCAGACTGAAATGAGTAGTGGGAATTTGAGGTTTAGCGGAGGAGGAAATATCATGCTAAATTGCGATACACCTCGAAGAGTGAATTAATCTTTTGAAAATATACTCAATGCAATATATTACAACTTACGTCTAATAGAGGGTGAAACGTACGTTGATATGTCAGTAACTTACCTGCAATGAAAAATTAAAAGATATAAGTATACACGTGTAAAATAAATATTCGTGTTTGTTAATAAAATATTTTGATTAATCTTTATACAATCTAATGAAAATACATTTAATGTGTTCCTTATTGTTATTGCCGACATGGAGAAAAATATTTTATATAAAGTCGCAGTAAATGACTACTTAGCATCAAAACTACTAGAATAAAAACAAAGTATAAAAAAGACGCGGTACCGCAGAAAGGCCATAAAAAGCGAGATGAAAAAAAAAACAAGAAAACACGATAATATATAAACGTAAGAGCAGAATGTTAAAAGCACGGCGGGCGCTGAAGTCGTTTCACGCTTGCGGTGGTCGCGCTTCTTGTGAGTTCGACCGTTCGACGTAATACAAGATCGCCGGCTTACATGCTCCATACTTCTCGCGCTGCTATCACTTCCGGTACGCGGCGACGTGCGCGCTCATACACTGCACTCATATACTTATAGCCGGGCACTATAGACGCCAGAAAAATGACGCGAACGTGTGCACTCTTCGATGCTTTGAATTTAAATATAGTGAAAGCACGGAGCCTGGCGCCAGTTCTCGCGCACATAAGTTTGGCATTAATGAGCTTATTAAAAGCGCGATTCATTTGTTAAAGCTGTCGAGGCACATAAATAGATTTTACGCGCCGCTGCGTTTCGTACGTGTTTACTGAACGCATGTGCCACATATCGAATGTGCATTTAGACTCGCTCCAAGTTAAACTTCATTCTCCCACTACGTGTAAGCGAGATAGTGTGAAGAGGTGCATTCATTTAAAAAAAAAACATTCAAGTTTCTTCTCAATGTAACCGGTAAGTTGATATGCTCATAGATAAACTAGAGTAATAGTCGTATCAAGAGCTATTCAGACCTACTTTTAATTTGTAAAATTATACCGGCTGTAAGTAAATCATATTAAATTACAATTTTAGATTTTTCCTTTGGAATATCTTTTTTAATTCTATTGTGATCTTTATCTGTTGAACACAGAAAAGTATATAAAATAAATTCATTCGTTAAAATCGCTCGGAATGAAGTTTGCAAGTGTGCACTGTACATATGTATATGTCTAATAAGAACTGCTTGAAGTAGATTTTTAAAATGAATTTTTTTTTATCAACAAACTTGTTTAATTTTATAATAAATTAGTTAGAACGTAGCTTATCTGAATGTAAGCCGATGTTTATTGAAAGTACACAGCATTCAAAATTCGTCATTAGGACAGTTAATAAAACGGAAGAGCGAAGGTAAATATTATGTTATTCATAATTTAATACTGTAAAAAGTAAATGCTATTAAATAAATGAAAACTGGATTGGTATATTTAATTAATGAATCATGAATCGTATGATTAATATATATGATTATTATTATTATATGTAGTCAATATTTAGAATAATATTAATCTGAAAAATTGTGTACAAAATGATATATTAGTCAGTTAACTAAATCAAGACGGGCCGTACACAATGAAAAAAGCAGATAGAATTTCAAAATCCGCGTGCAACGGCTCAATTCAAACGTTAGCCGACCTCCCAAACAAGTGCGCGCGTCAGAATCCGCGCATACACTCACGCACATGCGCGGCGGTCATTTACCGGCACTCCTCGTAATTCACGAAAAAAAATTCCTCTTCCCTTCTCCTCCACCTCCTCCTCCTCCTCCACCTCCTTACGCGGCGGGCAAGCATCGGTTGAGAAAGCGAAAGAGGGAAGAAGAGAGAGAGCTTAGGCTCGCTCGCGCGCTCGCAACATATAAAACCCGCGGCGCGGCTCTGCTAATTATAGCCTCCTATTTATTTTATTTACGCGAGCGCGCGCTCACACACACACACACACACGAGTGCTCGCTGCTTCTCTCCTCGTCGTCGTACTCGTCGTCGTGCTTCGGCTCTCCGTCTCTCTTTCGCTCTGTCATAAATCAAAATTCCATTTCAACGTTTTAACGAAGGATCAAATAAAACACTTTAATTGACGTTTTTACGGCGCTCGGCAGCCGAACTCCTGCGTGCGCGCCCAAGCTGACCCTGTCTCTGTGTGTGGCTGCGCGAGCGTGTGTGTGTATGTGTATAATGTGTATACACGTATGCGTTAGTAGAAGTGTGTGGGTATCGTTCTCGGATCGCAATCGTCGGCTGCCGCCGACGCCGCGAGTTTTGCTCGCTCGAACAGACCGATTGCGAGGCACCGGAATAGCCCACTTTAGCCGCGCGCATGGCCGATTTGTGGACAATATGAAAACCGTTCAACTACGATCTTTCCTTTTTCCTGCGCTATACTCTTTTCCCTCTTTTCCATCGTTTTAATTTTACAAATTTGGAGTTGATGAAATTGTCACTTAGTCACAGTGTATAAAGCTCTGGAATTCGGCTCATCATCCTCTTTTTAATAGAAAATCTTTTTATACTCTTTATAATATTAATTTGTAAATAACAATCGTCTTAATGGTATAGACCAGAATGATCTTTTCTTTCTTTATTTTACTCCAGCACTGAATTTTCAGAAATTGACTTGATTTGATATACAAATCCATCGCGCCAGCTGATCGACACTTGAATAAACCGAAACCAACGCACGCATCCGAAAAATCAAAATCCCAAAGATTAAGCGCGGCTCCATTATCGCATTCGGCGAGGAAACCTTATAAGTAAGTGAGAGAGAGAGAGAGAGAGAGTGAAGGGGAGAGACGCTACGCGCGAAAAGCTCGGACGTGCTGCAGTCGCAGGCGGGCTGCTTGCGTATTCCTCGGGTGCGAGAGCGCGCGGCTGCGGGTGGGAGAGCGCATAGCACAGCGCGGCCCCTTCTTCCCGCGCGCTTTCACCCTCTTCGAGAGAAAGAGAAGGAGAGTCGCTTTCCTCAAGTGCCGACGCAAATCCCAGAGGTTGAGTTAGCACCGAAAGTGTTTTGCCTTTCAGCCAGCCCCCCTCCCCCCAACCCCTCTCTTCCCTTCGTGCGCAAGCCGCCACGCTTCCGAATCGCTTGGCCGATCTTCCTCCATTAGGCGCGTTTATTTTCGCATTAATTATTGTCTCGCGTTCACTCCTTTTCCAATGTCGCTGAATCAACCGCTCTTCTTGTTTGTTATTGCAGTGACATTTGCTTATGAAAATTCCTTTCAATTTATATAGAGGCGATAGTTTGTAGAAGTTTTTATTGTTAATACATTGGAGGAGAATAATAATGCTATAGTTGATTAGAGGAAATTAATGGAATAGGTGCGATAGATTTTGACGATTTATTGGCAAGTATCATATTCAAGCGACTTTGCCGATATATTATACCGAAAGGAAGTAAAACATCTATACGATGCTTATTAAATCAATACGTAACGTATTATCGATATGTGAAAACCAATTCGTAAATTGACTTTCAGATATTTCAAAAATAATCTTTACCGTTATATCGTAAAGTGATAATTTAATTTAGGCAATCTCAATTCATGCGCATAAAAAATTGAGAAGCTAAAAGGTTGGTAAAATATAAACATCAATAAACGTTTGAAAAAGTTATTCCTTTTTTATATACATCAAAAATTTAAATCCTTTCCTTCACTTTTCTTAGCGTTTATTGCTTTTATTCCAACGTTAATTAATCTATTTTTGATAAAAAAAAATGTTGAAATTTCTTTTATTATTGTTTGTTAGCGACGAATTCACGAATTGATTGAAGCTTTTTATAAAAAACGAAATTAAATTAGACTGAAGTATTCATATCCTCAGCAAAGCCTGGTCAACTTGTGCATTTTAATCGTGCAGAAACCGGAATCCCTGAAAGCGAGCATACATCCAAACGCCGGCTTCATCACACAGCTCGGCTCGCATCGAGCGGCTATCTCTCAAACGTCCATCTCTCCGATCGCGATCGACGGACTCAAGGTCGCGCTGCCGCCAGTCTCGAGCTCGATCTATCTCGTCTCTCTCTCCGCACTGAATCCAATCCGCTCCTTTCGCTCGCTCTCACTCGTCCTCGCAATTATGGCGGTCCCCGAGTCTCCTCCTCTCCGTAGGCCGCAGTATAGAATCGTTCTCCGCTTCCAGGAAAGATGTATATGATTTACAGAAGAGCGAGCGAGAGGGGCGGCAGAAAATCGGCGCGTTTTTCTCCGGGATTTCGTAGGAAAAGGTCGGATTTCGCGGGAACACGCTCGAAAATGATCGGCGATCGATTTCGCGCGCGAGCACGTGCGCGTATGCCAGCGGCGGCGCATAATGCGATCATGAGAGAAAAATACCGGCGATTATGTGCGAGCGCGGAGGGGGCAAGGCTATTGTTAAGCGCGCGGATCGAAGGACGCTCGACTCTCGCTCTCTCTCTCTCTGTCTATCTGCTCGTCTAGAGCACGCGCGCGATTATCGATAATTTCGTCGAACCGACATTCGCCGCCCCCCTTTCGCGAGACGAATCGCGCGAATAAGGCGTATAGTCGCCGCGTGAATATAAGAGCTAAAAAGCCGCGGGTTCGAGGCGAAATCGTTTTCAGCGAGCCGATCAATAATAATAACGGAATGCACGCCGCGCTGTGTGTATCGGCCGGTATCATTATAGTAATTTCCGCCTGCTCTTTTTTTTTCCCTCCCTCATCTCGCCACATTTTTCATTATCGCTACTTTTTATTCACTCGCGCGAGAAAGTAATTTCGTCTCCGAGTTTAGGTCACTTTTATGTGCCTTTTTCGAGCGGGGCCTTTGTCTTTATTGGCCTGCCAAGTTTTCGGATAATTAAGATGTGCGAGCTCTTTTTCACACAGCGCTCGCTTAGATGTATGTATAGTATCGTATAAATTTACAAGAAAAACGTCAATTATTACGTATTATAAAAATTCTATAAAAATCTAAATCTTGAAATAATATATAGTAGGAGTATGAGTATATAATCTCGTGATGGTGGATAAACTATTGGGTGAGACTACGATATGAATGAGAATCAATAACGCAGGCTATTAATAGCTGCTTAATCAGACGCTTCGAGTTCTCGTATAGCTAGGAAAAAGGCACATTATTCTTGACGAGTATCAACGTTATATAGAAAATAGCAAAGAAACTGGTCAATAGAAGACGGCTGATCTTTCATAAAAACAAAATATTACTAATCAAAGCCACATATCTCTATTAAAAACACGTTCTAGAAAGATTACAGATATATAAGAGGCGGCGTGGCATGAGAGAGGGAAAAAACCGCGCGTAATTTATTCGTTTTTATGCGAGAGATTGAAAACCTTTTAAACGCGCGTCGCGAATGATTTACAATCTTCGACAATTTCTAAGAATATTTCAATCCGAGAGAATCTTAATTTCAAAGGTTATTTCACAACCGAGCGCAGCTGGCTGGCAAGCGAGAGTAGCGCGATGGCGAGGCGCGCGGATATGTCATCAGTCCATCGGCGACCGACTTTTACGATTGGCGCCGCCAAATGATCGCGCTCGCGCTGCTGAGAGACGAACGGCTCGAGGGTAGTGGACGAATCTCTCCGCTCTCCTCCTCCTCTCCTCTTCTCTCTCTCTTTCTTTTTTGCTCATCATCTTTCGCTCGACTTCGGAGATAATAATACTTCCTCAAGCTCCCTCCTCCTCCTTTTATTCCTGCCCTCGCCCTGCGCAGTTCACCTTCCCCTTCCTCTTCTCCTTTTTCCGTTTTCGAGCTTCTATATAAGCCACTAAATATAAACATACAGTCGACGGAAGAAAGAGTCGCTCTCGCTTTCTTTCTTTGCAGCTTCGTGAGAGTTGTTGGCTTGATTCTCGTTGTTTTACGTTTTACGACTGTTCGCGTAACAACTGATTATTAGGGTTCTTTCTTCCTCTCTCTCTCTCTCTCTCTCTCTCTCTCTCTCTCTCTCTCTCTCTCTCTCTCCCTCTCGCTCTCGCCTGTACCTTCACTCTGCCTCGGCGAGTCCCCGCTTTTTCGGCGCCCCTTTTGCGCGGTTTTTTGCTTGTTCCCGGGGCGACTCATTTCTGCTTCATTGCTAATAACTTTACTTCTTTCTCCGGTTTTACTTTTTTATTTTTTGCCATATACTCCCTGGCATTAACGTCAGCCTGTTATCATTAAACAGATTGTGTAACTGATTAATTACAAGTTTTGTAATTTTACCTATTAAAAATTTTAAGAAAAATTATGAAAACAAATAGTTCACAAACAAACTTCAATTAATTTTATAATTATAGAACAATTTAAAATAATAAAATTGTATAATTATTTCCGGTTCTATTAATTATTTATCCTGAGTTCTATAATAGTCATCATTTTTAAGGTGTTAATATTGGCAAGTAACCAATTTCTTCTACTTATTTTTAAAAATTTCTAAATTTTGTTACAAATGTCTAAGAATAAGTCAAAATGTTAACACTCCAGTATACCGCATTTAAAACGTTATATTAGGAAGTGAATCACTATTTGAATAAATGATATTTTCATTATTTGGCAATCTATCTTAGTAGTGTCTTAAAAAAAGAAAATCATTTAAGCTCCCCTCTTAAAAAAACGATGGCCGGATGTTGTGAAGCATTTTAAGATTGATTTTGATTGGCCTGTAAGGAATAGACGCGAAAATTCGTTACTTTCGCTACATTTGAATTTTTTAAATTGAATTTTACTCTCAACTATTTAAAACTAAATAATCAAATTAAATTAGAATAAAAAGATTAAAAATGTGTTCATGTTTTGACAAAATTATCTGATTTTCCTATCATTTATTTATTTATATATTTATTTACCAGAAATGATACAAAAGATACATAATGCAGCTAGTACCAGGATATAAACTAATTAAAATGAAATAATAATGAAAAATTATATATTCATGACCTCAAAAACAAAATAGTACGAATAGTTGAATTTTGCTAGTTTACTAAAATATAGATTATTTGAGTAGGAAACGTGACAGTTTAACATAGTCATCAAATGATATTCTTTCAAAACACGGGCGTCAAGAGAGAAAATGATATTGTCCCCTTAGCTAACAACGTATATGTATATACACACGCGTAGACTTCTCACGGTTGAATCCGCAGTCTATTAGAAATCGCTTCTTCTCCATCCTCGGCTCCTCGATCTCATCGTTTTCTCCTTACCCGAGCCCGGCTACCTCTTTCCAGTCCTTCCTTTCCCCCACCCCTCCTTATCTCCTCTCCCTTCCTATCTCTCCCTCTTTCTCCGAGGTTTTTTCCCCCGCGACCGCCGAGCGCACCAGTCCATTATTACACCGCGTGTCCACACAGGTATATGCACGCGGCTATTATGAACGTATAGACAACTCACCCTCACGCACACATGGACGTCCAATGCGATCTCCTCCCCCCCCCCCCATACACGTAATGCCAGCCATAAAATTAAATTAGGGTTATAACGCGATTTTTCACAAAGGTTCCGAGCGCCTTTCAACGACCGCATTACTGGCTAGCTGCGCTCTCTCTCTCTCTCTCTCTCTCTCTCGCCCTGATGTTTTCTATACAGCAGGAAAGTTCCTCTCCTCGTCTTAAGTACATAGATGATACTTGTTCTGCCAGAGCGAGAGCAAGAGCGAGAGAGAGAGAGAGAGAGAGAGAGAGAGAGGGCGATCGCGATGATCATTATGCGGCCGATCGATGCCACGGGTCAAGTTCTGCTCTCCGTGATCCACGTGCTCGGATCGAAGACTACGGCCTCTTTCTTTCTCCATTTTTTTTCTCTTCCTCTCTCGCTCTCGCCATCTAGATGCTTCGCTTTGTGCTAGCTATGATATTATCCTCCGCTCGCTCTCTTTCTCTCTCGCTCGATGTGTAATGAGTGTCCTCTGCGTTTATGTGCGGCCGGCTCTCAGGACGTTTTTGCGAGAAAAGGGCCGGACCGGACGCCAGGGCGTGATTGAATGTTGGGGATTTTTTCGGAAGAATTTCGAAGATTGCTCTACCCCAAGAGAGTGAGTGAGATGGTATAATTACGCGATTTCGAGGCTTTTTCTGTTTCTTTCTTTTGCCGCGAAATTGCCGTGGTATGAAAATTTAACTTCGGACTATGCCGGTTTTATTAGCCCAAATTGAGAGTCATAAAAATTAATTGATCGACTTTCATTCTATAATTTTGAGGGGATCGCCGTCAGAACGCTATATGGCAAGCTATTTTTGTGAATCTATTGTTTTGTATAAATTAATGGTAATTGAGAGCTGAAAATTGACTTAAGTTTTAATCTTGTTGATCTTTATACCTCTAATGAAAATTGACACCTTTTTTCATTTGAAAGTCCCAATGTGTGTAATCAACTATACGTTTTTCAGATAAAGGTTTCATTTATACTTTTGATATTTTGCTGTGAATTTCGACTCGTATACGGTTTTCTATTTGTAAAAGATTGCCTTAAAAAGTGTATATACATAGCCGCAACTGTAATATACTTTTGATATATGTTTTGAAAATATTAATCTATTGCGGATTATTCGCGTTAGAAATAACCCCGGCGGAGGTTTTGATATCGGGTCCAATCTCGCAATCCCTTTAAAAATTCAGGCTCACGAAATGTTTCCCCGCCGGATCAAGTTGGAGAGTATCGATAAATTTCCCACTCCGGCAATACCTTCTCACACACAGCCATCGCTCGAGTCGTAGCGTCTTTTTGACGCGCGCTGTGGCGGCGGCCGCGAGCGGGGCTAAGTTTCGCAAAACTCTTACGTAAATGCGATTCGTCAATCAAATTCCATCAGAGAGCGAAGACTTATAAATAAAATCGCTCTCTCGCAGGCTGGTTTGCGGGGCGAGAGGCGCGCTCGTGATTTACGGGTCGAAGTCAGTCTCGGCCGAATGACGAGATAAATCATCGTGCCGCTGTCGCGTATAAAAACGTCACGGGGCCGCGAGGAGGCTCCTCACCCACGAACAAAGCGGTAATTTTCGACTGTGAAAAAGCGAAGGAACGGCGTAAAAAAAATCCCGCCGAGAGCACGAGTATAAGAGAAAGAGAAACAGACGTATACGTATATATATGTTGGTAGGTGTGCACGCCAGTCATATCGTAGAAAGCTGCTCGTAGGGCCTATCTAAGGGGTGATTTCTAATTTATGAGGCTGGGGCGACGTGATGAACAGACGTCATAAAGCATGTCGCGCCCCGCTGCCTGCACGCACACACACGAGCGCGCGCGCACACACACACGTATAGGTCACGGCCGCCCCCTGTTATCGCTCGCGCTCCCTCCGAAACGCCGTCTGACTTTGCTGTGCCTGCAACCACCCCCTTTTTCTCCTACAACTTCCACCCACACCGGCGGGCGGCCCGTGTGATTTGTGGCGCCTCTCGAATTCTTTCCGCGCGTATATACATGTATATAATATCTATAGATCTGTGTGTGTGTGTGTGTGTATACTAACGCGCGGCCTCTCTTTACTTTTCTCTCGCTACTCGTGCCCTTTCTTTTTCCGAGCCCTTCGTCGTTTATAAGTATTTCCTATATCTGCAATTTGACAACGACTTTGTTTGCCATTAGTGATCGATAAAAGTTCTATTCAATATTAAATGGTTAGAGTATACGCAGGAGCAATATTTCATTCATGGCTATTATATAGAAATTGAATGCACGGAAACGTGTATCGAGAGTAGGAGAGATCAGAAAATTTAGAGATATCTCCGAGTGTATAACAAAAGCCTTTCATCAGGCAATGCGAAGTACGCTCGCTTTGAAAATTGACATCGTCTAAAAGCGGAGGAGCAGGCGAGGAAAATTTGGCCTTTCGCAACAAACGTTATTTACGAGCCTCTCGGACTGGCGCGCGTGGCGGCACTTGCTCGAGTAGCGAATTCCGCTTTAAATTTATTCCATCTCCATCAATTCCCGCGTATTATTACTCCGTCTCCCGTTTCCCGCTCCAGCTCCGCTGCCCCCGCAGCTCTTCTATGTTTGTTCTTTTCGCGTGCGTGCGGCCGCTCTCTACTCTGTGTACTCTCTGTTTGCCGCTCGGACTTCCTGTCCGTGTCGTGTCTTACGTAAGCTCTTCGGGCGATTCATTCGGCGTCGGCAACACGCGGGCTCGGGACATTAGCGCGCTCGAGCGCGAGGCCGAATTTTACGAGCGAGCGGCGCGCCGGCCTGAACATAACGTTCCTGTCATGTTATTGATTTCTCGCTGTCAAATCCCGCGCTGCACTGCTCCCGCTCGGGCTATTATTATCATTTTGCTGCTTGTTAAATTTATGCGGGAAGAATGTGTAATAAAGCAGCGCGAGCGCGGGAGGGAAGAGGGGGGCGGCGGCGGTCGGTGGTTCAGTACACGCGGCACGTATCATTGATTTTTCGAATGATGTAGAATTAAAGCCGCCGAAATTGACGAGCGCGCGCGAGGCGAGCTCGATATAATTGATACAGCTGAACTCGGCCGTAAATATGATTCGATTACTAAGAAGTCAATTATATATTTCTTGGCATTTCGCAACACGGCATTTCGATGCAAATAACACCTGAATCAGCTGATTTATTGGTTTATTTGCTCCTCCCCAATTTCTTATTTTTTGCGAATTTATTTTCGTAGTATAAGAATTCGAATGTTATTCATATTCTGACAAATATTTTTCAATTTTTGTATGTCAGACATCATCGTAACCAAAGTGTAAAATATACTTATAAAAATAGAAAACATAATTGTTTTTGTTATAAATATTGAAACTAAATCTGGCTAAGGACAGTTTACTAATGAAAAAAAATTCCATGACATAGGCTTGGCATTACCCTATAATATTTGTTATTACCGCAAAGAAATAAGGAAAAATCAGGTATAACTAGTCGGTGACAAATCGCCGGGACAAGATATCGGGGTCGCGAGACGCGCCCGGCCGTTTATATCTTTCTCTTTCTCTCTCTCTCTCTCTCTCTCTATATATATATATATATATACACACAGAAGACGAGGAGCTATCTGCGAGCTGTGTAATGAGCTGATTGATTGGCGCGCGTCGGCTTTGTCGTCATCGTCGTCAACCCCTCAGAAAGACATCATCGTTACATGAAAACTGACGTACACGCGGGCTCCGTCCGGCAGAAAAGCTTCGTCGCGCCTGCTACCCCCGTCACTGTCAATCTGATACGGACGAGTCTTGGCCTCCCCTCGGCTCGAGCCACTAATACATTGACAATTAATGGCCTCTTACACAAGTCTTTTTATTTGGCCATCGATTTTTTTTTCTTTATAATGTAAGTTTGTCGGGTGCTATTGACACGAAATTTTTAGACAGGAATTTTTCAATTATCAATATTGCTTCGTTCAACGCACATGAAAGGAAATTTTTTTTTTAGTTGTTCAACTTTGACAATTTTTAAAGGATTTATTCGGCTACTTCAAAAATATTTCAGTAGAAATATTTATTTGAGTGTATTACTTCAGTCCGCTAAATGAAATAATTTAAACTTGTTGAAAAACAGGTTTCTATTTACATATCTTGATAAATAAACTAAAAATATTATACGTACATAAGAAGTTATATGAACATAAGAAACACCCAATTGAAAAATTATTATTAAATTTTTTCTATTGATATTATATAATTCATTGAACAATTAAATTATTTTTACTAGATTGAACATATTGGCTTTTCCCAACATTCACGCGAATTGAAATTATGTAATGCTCAATATAAAGTATGAAAATTACATTTAACTGATGATAGTTATTACCGTAAATTGTCAGTATTAGTATCTACTTGCTTATCTACTATAAGATAAAATAATATATTTGAATGATTAAATTCTTTTGGAAATGTTAATCGAGTATCATTTATTCCTCGCGCATAGTAGGCTGTTATTGAAATTTGTAATATAAAATTGGATAAATAAAGGCACTATATCGAGCTTATTAATTAAGTAAGTTTTAAAACCACTAATTAATTGCCGTCAAATTTAATTCGTCTCTTACAATGTGATATATATATATTGTATTTCAATAAGCAATGTATCAGAGGAAAATCTGAAATGCCAAGAAAATTCGAAAAGAGCACATTCCTCAAAGAAGCGAATACATCAGAGGGGTCCCCTGTTTATCTTTCAAATCAATACATACACATATAGACGGTCGCAGCTCGACCCTGCGTATATATACGGACAAAATACATTTGGTCCACGTCCGAGGCGCCCCCAGCGAAGAAGTCGAAGCTGCTAGCCGCCACCGCCACCGTCGTCTCGGCGCGTATATACACTTGTCAGAGCCGCTCGCGAGCGGCTGGAGAGAGAAGGGAGTATGTAGTATCGATTGGCCGCACGTCAGCAATGGGTCACTTTACGCCGCTACCGCCACTGGGAGAAAGTCGCAGTTGTATATATCTATATACACCTACACACGCTCGCGCACGGCCACGCACACGTACATGCATAGAAAGCGGGCTTGATGCGGAGGATTGATCGGGGGCCACTCCGACGAAATCAATGAATATTGATGCGAGGGCCGAACAAAAAATATACAGCAAGCGCGACCCTCAAACATTTATTTTCATCGGGGGATAGGAGAGATCGGCGATTTGTGTATATATACGCCCGTACACACAGCCCGTTCGGCTATATGTACGGGGACCACAAGGCGCTTTAATTCCATTTTCCTCGAATGAGACTTTCAAATAAAATCTGCGCCGCGTATTATATGCGCTTTTCGGGGGAGAATCGATCATCGCATAACAGACTGTTGCGAATCAGCACTAGATATTTATATTCACGAGAATAGCGTATCAGTTCTTGGGGAGTTTGTTATATTGTCTTGATTTAATTTTAACGAGGGTATTATTCTAACTAAAGTAAATATAAATTAGGTTTGAAAGCTTCGCGTCACGGCGAATTGTAAATACTTTATGATAATGTACATTATTAATGCCGACAGGAGCATTTATATAAGTCTCAATTTATATCGTTATAGCTTAATTATAAACACTGCTTGTCATGCAGATGTAAATTTCCAAGCAGCATCGTTCGTTAATATTATACACATCCCATTCGACAGAATCAATGTAATCTCTGTAACAGCCCGCCCGTTCTTTGATTCTCTCGCGCGGGCTAAACATCTCGCCAAAGGCCAAACACAATCGATCCTTGCATTTTTTATATACGCGGAAATCTGTTTGCCGTCGAACGCGTTCAATTAAGCGCGCAGCACACTTTGTGCATATATATGTGTGTGTGTGTCGGAAAAACGCTCGCGCACAAGTCTGACGAAGGAAAAGGGTGGCCGACACGCGCACGCCCGCGCATCAGGCACGAATCGAGTGAGCGCGCCTAATTAAGCGGGCGCGGGGGAGAATTGCTTTAACTCCGTCAACATGAACTCACGCGTGTAGAAAGAGAGAGGGTCAAGAGGGATTAAATGCGGTAATTACTCGCGGGGGTTGTGCTGCGTGCGTTCTGCTGCGCTTTTCGCGGCGTTCTTTGACGAATTTTACATTGTATAAGCTATACACTGAGAAAAATGATCTATTAAAAATGACTATAGCAATTTTTACTATAAAACATACTGAGTAATTATTTTGATATTGTAACTGTGTCTCGACGTTACTATGTATTATATTCATTATTAATAGATCATTTTTCTCAGTGTAGATATTCCTAATTTTCACGCTGGATATAATTGACTGACGTAGAGAATGTCATGTCACGTACATTTGATTCTAAACAGATTGTGTAAAAAAAACATGTACGATTTCAAGTCGAAATGCCTTATCTTATCATATACATTCAATAATAAACCTCCGTATATCCAAGAGTTTATTGTAAATTATATGAAATGGCCATAAAATACGTCAGACACGCATCTTTATTCAAATCCTTTAGCAATCGATAATCCAAAAGCGGACACTATACGCGTCGCGACGCATTAACCAATAGCCGCGCGCAGCTCACTCGCCTTAGCCCGTTTACCAACAAACGCGTCAATTGCCCGTGGCGTCAGCGGCTCCTTCGACCATGCGCCGCGGCGCCTGCCGCTGCATCGTATATATAGTTACGCCGAGACAAAAGGTGCGAGTTCGCGCGAGTGTCGCTCCAAGGCGCCGAGTCACCGTTTCGTCGTCGTCGTCGTCGTCGCGGCCCCTCTCGATTGAGCGTCGTCGCGACGCGGAGGCGCGTCGCACTCGCTTTTCTCCCCCTGCCCCCCTTTTCGTCTGCGCGCAAGCACAATTAAACGCGTTTACTCGAGAGCTCGGGCTCTATATAATAGGTATTAGTCCTGGCCGTGTCCTCGTTCTTGGGGTAGGCCGCGAATTTACGTAGCTTACAAGTGGATAGATAAAAATATATTCTGTCTCATGCGTGAAATCATTTAAGATATAATGTGACCAAAGCTTATTAAAATTAATAACAGTGTTGTAATATTAAAATGTGGAAATGTAACTAAGAGAAATGTATTGTATGAACTGTGAATTGAAATATTGAACAGTGATATTTCTATAAGCATTCTCAAAGAAATGATATTATTGTTACAAATTCCCTCCGCGGGCCTCTATTCAAAGGGAAATTTCCGTATTACGTCAGCACAACGGACATTCGATACAGAAAGCTCGCGCTGTACACACAGCCGTGCATTTGAATAACACAAGTCGATTCTTAAACGTGTTACGTTGCGCTTTCTCCCGCGCCAACTGTTAAGCGTGCTCCTCGTCACAAACGATATTACCGTAACTTCTTCATCTCCTGCAAATCCGTTGAATCAACATAGTAATCTCGCGAAGCCAAGTCCATTGAGCATCGAGTTCTTCGTGGCCCCGAAACAACAAATCCTCAGGGACGCGGCGAAAGAGTCTCGAAGAAAGCATGTTATAAGGTTCCGCGAGAAGAGAGACTCGAGCGAGGCTGCAGCGAGGGAGGAAAAGGGGTATATAAGCAGCTAGCCAGCAGCAGCAGCAGCAGCAGCAGCAGCAGCAGGAGCGCGTCGAAGGGAGCCGTGCAGCCGGCGAGACGTGCGCTTGGAGGAGCAGTCGTGGGAAAATAAAGGGGTGGGGGTAGCTGTCGCTCGCCCGGGCATCGGAGCAGACGTCTTCTGACCCGGCCGCCACCGCGCGCGCCGGTGGCTCAACTCGACTCAACTAGACCTCCACCTCCTCCTCACCCCCGCTATATGTACACGAGCTGCGCTGGCCAGGGGGCGGCAAAGGGACGCAGCGCTCGCCGGCGAGCGCGCGGGAGGAGGAAAGGTAGTAGCAGTCTCGGAGAGTCGTTTTCGACGGCGGAGTATAGGTGCATTGCTTTTCAGCGCGCCGCGGGGGGCGGGAGGGGGAGCGGAGTTGCGGCTGGTCGTCAGAGCGAGAGAGAAAGAGGGACGGGAGGACGGGGCCGCTCGGGTTCGACGGGCGGCTGAAAGGAGGGTGACGCGCCGAGGCAAGGCGGCTTATCGATCCGCGAGCGTTTTCTCCTGACGGCTGACGAGGCCGTCACGCGAGACGAGTCGAGACGGACGCGAGGCGGACGGACGCGGACGGAGGAGAAGGTGCGCGCGCCCGCGCGCGGGGGCAACGGAGGGGGAGGCACTTTGCGGGGGAGAGAGAGCGAGAGAGAAGAAGCGCGGGGCGGCGGGCGCTTGAATTGTAAAGGGTCGGGGAAAGAAAGTACTTTGCCTCCCCGCCGACCCCCCGTCCTCCCTTCTCTCTCTCTCACTCGATATAACCTATACACGAGAGGGGGAGAGCCGCGAAATATGTGTGAGCGTCGTGTATATACACGGCCGTCTGGACGTAGAGGGAGAGAGAGAGGTGTATCCACAGCAGCCACTGCAACCGTTCGCCTCTGTCCGCCTCGCCTCAACTTTTGCGCGTTTTACTGGGTTTCGGGGCTATATTTTCCGCGCCCGCAGACTCTGCCTTCTATATACCGCTTTTCTTCTCCGAGTATATATAGCTATATATTATAGATGTTTCTGCTTCTTTTGTGTGTCTTATTCCTTTTTTCCTCCCGGTTTCAAGGGACTTTTTAGGGTTTTTGTTGCGTCTCGACAGCTAATCACTATAAGGTAGCTCGCAGGATTTGAGCAATTTGTCTATACGAATGATGGTAATTCGGGGTACGCGCGAGTGGGCGTACGTAGATATATATGTATACGGGCGGGTGTCGTGCGCGTCGCGGGTGATATTATAGTGCGGAAAGTAGGGCAAGGAAGTGTCTTGGGATGAGTAAATCGATACGTAATTGGAATAAGTAATTGCCGTCGAAAGTATACATCTCTGTGTGTATGTGTGTGCCCGTTAACGCCGTCGTTTGGAAGACACACACAAAGTGCCACCGGAAGTTTTCGTGCGATTGTTTTGATCTGAGATTAGTAAATTGGCCCAATTGCGATGAAATCATGAATGTGTATTATTATATATTTGTACATCTATCTTTATCATGCAAAAAGGCAAGTATAATTTTAGATAAGATTGAGAGGTAAGAATGACATTTAAAAAGATATTTTTACTCCTACATTGACGAATATTGAACAGTTCTCGACATGATTATATAATCAAGATTATATACCATAGTTTTCTACAATATGTCGTCTGCCTTAGTAGAGAGACCTTCAGCACAATAAATTTTTCTAAAGACCTAAAGTTGTTTTTTTTAAAGTTACCGTTTATGCACTATCAACATTAATGCTGTATCATGTACAACAATTTTATTCATATAGGTAAAATAATATTTATAAAACTGATGTTTTATACATAAGTGGCATTATTATTTAAATAGATAAAAAAAAGGAACGACAAAGCCCTTGTAATAAACATGAGTTTCTTAAAAGTTAATGATCAAGATAGATCCAACTCTCCTACACCTGTAGACGAGACTGTGCACTCCTGCGGCTGAAAAGGTCCATTCTCCTGCTCGCGTCCTCCCGTCAGCCGTCGCCTTGCAGGTCACACACTGCCTCGCAACTCTGGCGTTAGCCCCTGTAGGCCCGGTTTGTCACCTCGCTGGCTCTCTCTCTCTCTCTCTCTCTCTCTCTCAACTCCCTCTCGCTCGCGCGCCTTACAGCCTATCTGGCCCTTGCGCCGGTGCGCGCGCGCTCGCTCGCGTTGAATTATAGACCGCGTCGCTCGCAAAACCTTATACCTCGCCTTGTCGGCGCTCGCGGCCAAACACCAAAAGTCACTTAAGGCCTGCCCCGCGCTCGCTGCACCCACACGCGCTGCCGCCGCTGCTGCTGCCACATATTATGCGAGATGGCTTTCGAATCGGCCCGTCAAACTGCTTCTCGCTGCGCCACCGCCGCCGCCGTCGCTGCTCGCGCGCATTCCTCCGCGTCGATCCGCGTGCGCTTTTCCGCGCGTGTATACGTTAGGAGCGAGGGAGAGTGCACTCGTGATTTAGAGCAGCGCCGAGGTGGCGAGCGATCGCGTGCATAAGTGGGATTCGCGCTCTCGTTCGTTTGTTCTCTGCGCGAGAGGGGAGGAGGCCCGATGAAAAATGCTCTGCATTAGAGAATAGTCACGACTTAGAGCCGCAGCATCCAGCGAGTACACTGCGAGTGCAGCGACGAGAGAGCGAGATCAGTCGAAGCGCGAGCTTGTTTCTTTAATGGTTTATGCAAAGAGAGACCCTGCGAGAGCTGTCTTTGATAAATTCTCTCTGCGAGAATTCTCGAGCCTCATGTGAATTGACATTTTTCCCAAACTACTTCAATATTGCACTGCATGTATTTAAATTAATTCTTTGAATATAAACACCTTATAGAATATACAGTGCAGTATAATATAAGTTTATAATTTAGCTTGCTTACGATATCAAAATTAAATGGGGTGTATCTTTAGATTTCATTCGTTATATGATATCACAATAACCTGCGAGGATGATGAGTCATTTCGAGATACAATAAAAGACATATTGCATAATGGTTCTTATTTTCCTTTGCTTCTCAATAAAAATAACTTTCAAACTGACTAATCTCTCAAATGCTGCTGGATGTATTTATATGAAATGCTTTGATTTAGGAGGGATATACTTTTGTCAATTCGTAACAGATGCAATCAGCTAATAATAGAAATTGCTCTCGCTCGTAGTAAAAAATACAAAGCACCGAAATATATTTTCCAGTAAACTAAACAATTCTATCGCTCATCCTCCGCCACGCGTCATCGCAAAAATACACATATCCTATACATAAGAGTCACGGCTCACTCGAGCGACGCGCATAAATTTGGCCGCGCGCGGTTCCCGAAAATAAAGGTCGTAACGTTTTCGCGCGACGCCGACGTCCCCGTCATCGGAAGTAATCCGTCAGAGGCGCGTCCGCTTTTTGCCGCCTTCGACAGTCGTATCTCTCCGCGAGGGCGCGAGCTTGTGCCAAATAAAGGCGCCGATGAAGCGCGGCGGCTGCGCGGCGTCAATTAAAACGGCCAAACGGCTCCCCTTTGATCTGAGCGCGCGCATCGGCCGTCCGTCATCTCGGCGCGCGTCCTTTTCGCCGGCAAATTTATTAGCGAGCCTCGAGGAAGTCGCCGACGAGGGACGGGTATCGCGGCCGCGGACTGCTCTGTCGTTAGTTCGTTACTCCTCGTTACGCGAGGCCGGAGCTGACGACGAGTGAGCGAGTTTATACGCATCTCCGGGAAGCTGTGAGAGCGAAGGATTGTGAGAAAACGAGCCGCGCGGGCTTCAGATGTGACGAGGCGCGTCGGTTCTCTTGCTGTGCGCGTGCATAATATGTGTGGGAGGGATCGTTTGCTCGCGTACGACTGCGAGGGCGCGAGAGGCGAGAAAAAGTCGTGATTGCGTGCCGACAAACAGGTTCGTTGTAAACTCGATGCTTTTCAAGATCTTTTTTCAACTTGCCAATTATTTTCGTATTTTAGCTGTTTATGGCTATTGGGATCTTTGCTTTACATTAGGCTGTATTTTCGTAATTTGATGTACAAAAATTTATTAATCATGATGAGCCCTGAATTCCACATTATTTGGGGGAGAGAACATTATTAAGCTGAGCAAAGATATAAAAAAGTAATAAATTTATATAGATGGCACCAAGTGAATCATTTCTGTAACTTGATTGCAGCAAAGAAGTGAAAAGTCGCTCACTGCTGCAGAAACGTGAAAAGATCGATAAATTCTTTAGTTAATATTAACTTATTACGAGGTGAAATTTTTATTCCACTGCTTCAATCAGTGAGTATATCCACTAAAATATACGACTTTTCACTTATTCATTTCTAAAGAGTATATAGTTAGATTGTATTCTGTTTCGAACTTCTAAATTAGAAAGATCATCGTGTTTTAATAAGGATAATAATTTACAGATTTAATAAACAGTTTCAAGTGCCCATCTAAAATATCCTTATTGAAAATCTGTTGATCAAACTCGATATTTTAAATCGTTACATTGGTAAATATTTAGAAGTTCGAAATAGAGGTA
>JAPYZP010000500.1:0-28541 GCA_030522985.1 Torymus sinensis | reverse complement strand
TTAGTTTTTTCGTCATCCACTGAGAAGGGATGATTTTGGAAATCTTTAAAACAAATTAAGGTAAAATTCAATGTAAGAATCTATAATTGACTCTGACATCTCCGTTAGAGTCAGTGTTCCAGTATACCACCCGTTACCACCCGTTATCCACCCGTTACCGACGATTGCCGGGACTCGTTTTATTTTTTCATTCAATTTTCAATTTTAAGAAAAAATCTTTTTCATACGTCGTAGTAAGTACTTTACTATATCTAGAACGTATCAAAGATTTCTTTTAGAAAATAAAATTTGAGATTTTAGTTTAAGATTATTTTAGTTACCGACAATGGCAGGGACCCGTTTTTCTCTTTCAATTTTGAATTTTCAGAAAAAAACTCCGACACATTGTAGATATATATAGTAAAGGATTACAAAACACAATGTATCAAAAAGATTTTTTCTTAAATTTGAAAATTGAATGAAAAAACGGGTCTGTGCAATCGACGGTAACGGGTAGATCGCGCATCAGAAAAATTTTAAATTGAATTAGAATTATGAAAAATACGATGTACGATCTGGTAATGAAATCGTAGTTTCGTTAGTAGTGGATCGTTTATGAACAACTACAAAATATGAGAAAAAACATAAACAATGATTTAATTTTAATCAACTGCATTTCAAGTTTTTCTTTAATCGGTTATTTAATTACAAACTAATAAATTGAGGATAAAAAGGTAAGTAATAGGGTGAATATTCTGAATGGTGCAGAAATTCCATATAGACTCTTAGCAATTTCACATAAGTTTATAGATATACAAAAGTAAACCAATTTCAAGATTAAAAAAATTTTTAATGCAAAAAATATTACAATGTATATGAGAATACATTAAATTGTGCTTATACACGATATAAGATCTTTTCATACATAATTTATACTTTTATTGCAATCACACGTTATAAATACTAGCTGTACAAACCATTTTCTCTTTATACCCTGGAATACCAAATAGCTCAGGATCGGGATAAAGAGCTTCTGCACCATCAGCCATCAATTATTCATCAAAAAGAAAGTCACTCAATTTAATGGTTACCATTAGTTTATTGAAATATCCACAATAGAACTATGCTGTTTTTTCAAATGAAGTTTAATTACATTCTTTACAAACATCGATAATCCGTTAAAAGATGCTTAATTCATTCGAGAAAACTTCGTCGCTAATAAAAATCAGTAAACAATAAGGAAAAAGAATTCAGCCACTCTCTTTTCGTGTCCACATCATAATAGAGTTAAATCGATTAAAATGGTTTTTCTTCTCTATAAGTATGAACGGATAAACAAAAAAACAAAAAAATTGAATACAGAAAAACGGCTTAGGATCTATACATATATATCTGTTTTACGTGTATGTGTGTTACGTAGAAAAATGGGCTTCTTATTTTCTTCTCTTGCTGCGAAAAACACTCGGTATATGACTATTGCATTGGTTCTTTGCACTGTGAAGTGCGAAGGAGCGCGAAGGAGAAACATTAGTCCGTTGAAAATTATTGGAATCAGTCCCCAAGTTTCTTTACCTCGTCATTGAAAAAACAATCGCTTACAAAAATTTAATTTAGACAGTGAAAATTATTTACAAAAATTATACGCATGATATAATTTAAACGGCAACAGTATCATCGAGAATTTGCTTTATTTCAAATTCAACGTTAATTATAGAAAAAAAACCACGTAAAAAGTAATAAAAAAAATCCAGGACTCGCTCCAACCAATTATTTCGGAGCAACAGTTCAGTATTATGTATTCGGATGACGAGAAAATCAGGATGGTTCGTGTTCCTCCGAATCCGCGGTTGACGTGTACGTGTGTATAATATATAATAGTCTTGCATCTCCAAATGTTTACAGGCGTACTCGTTAATTTGTATCTCAAATTTTATTTACAGTCAACCTACACTCGACTAGGTGCGCGTGGACATAAAGGCGGGGGCGAGGGGCAGGGGGATAAATCATGATAATCATCCGGCCATCCAAGTCGTCCGGATGTATATATGTGTACACTAAAGACCCTCTTCGCATATTATATCCTGATACCTCGTACACACACGATATACAGCCGATAATTTGTGTACTTTTGTGTATTCTCCATAAAAAATAACTATATATAAAACAAATCGCTTAAAAGTATAGTCGCCTTACGTTACCTAGATTAACAAGTCTGTTCTCACGTACGCACCGCGAGCGCGCGAGCGGTAGATATACATGTAAATGAAAGATTTATATATACGTGGGTGGATAGATCGATCGTCAGTCGAAGAAAACGTCTGCAGTTCGCGTGGCGCGCGTTCTTATCTCAACGTAAAAATCAACTCCACATATACGCACATACAGAGAGATATACAGAGAAGTATACAGGAGAGGACACACCAGAGATGGATCTGACTAATTCATTGCGGCTCTTGCGCGCACGCGATTTATTTTTAGCCAATTCATCGCAATCGACGAGTAGAACCTTCCATTACTGTGCCGACGCTCTGTGTATATATGTGCTATAAAGAGGAGTGCAGCGTTTGGCAAACTCTCTCTCTCTCTCTCTCTCTCTCTCCATCCCGCGCGATTTCGCAAATCAATGCGTAAGTTGCGACTCTTTATCTTTTGTTTTGTATATTATAAAAAGTTTTTTTTCTCTCAAAAATTGTACTCTGTCTCAAAATTTGATCACAGTCAGGTTTCAGCTTCTTTTTTTTCTTCTTCCTCGTCTCAGTGTTCCCGTTTTGTCGGTAATAATTTTTAGACGCTTCATCGATACATGTGTACATGTCTCGTTGATGGAAGAGTAGTGGAGGTTCTACCACATGCGGTACATGATGATTGATTTTTAGTGATCGCCCGATTGGAATAAACTGTTTCCCGTCTTTATAAAAGCGCGTGCAACGGATTTGTCGCCCTCGACGCCTGTTAAAGCGATTGCTAAATTAATTACTGAAAAACATATATTTAAAAGGTATTTACAACTTATTCAAATTAACAGTAAATATACCCTTCGTAACCGAACTTATCTTTCGAATATATATTTACAAAACTTCATCGTACGCAAACTTGTTACAAGACTTTTCTTTTCATTTCGCTTTCAAAGTTTCTCTCTTCTTTTTCGTTCAGTGATGCTCTATAAGCTTTTGAGCGAGTCCGATCAATCTCTGGCTAACATTATGGTAAACTGCAGTACATCATAAGACAGTTACAGATTCGTTAGATGATAATATTTTAGCTCTGATAAACAACGTTGGATAGTCATTGCTCCCTTTTGATTGGAAAAATAGTAATTTGTTGTTTGCTTTTTATCGTTATCAGCGAAAAGTTAACGATAGCCAACTTCACTTTTCGACTCTGAAAGCGTTCTTTATATAAAGAAAAGAAAAATATTTAGAAATATTTAAATAACTGTCATTTTACAGATCAATTGAATATTCATTACATTAGCTCATTTTTCGTAACAAGCGGTGACTATCCAACATTTCTTTACACTCTTCGCTCTACCCTATATATATATTCGCGAGCCGATAAAAATATGTTTGTCGTACTTGTCGTCCGCAGTCCGATATGTCTGGGCCCTATATATATGAAAAAGACGAACGGCGCACGCGCGCGTGCTTACACGCTGCTCCGCTCCCGATATTATTATTATTCCTCTTCTTCGTCTACAATGAATGTATAATAACTCTTACGCACTTTGTATTATCCTCGTAACGCTATTTAGACAATTGTTAGTACTGTTACAATATATATTATCGATTACCATCGTACAATAATTATTTATATTAGGTACACCCGGTTTTGCGTTTTTTTTGTATCTGATATATTATCGTTATAATTTATCTTCTTCTTTTCTAGCTCTTCATTTGCTCACAATAATAGTTTTTTGAAAATTAAAACGTTGGAAAGAAGCGGTCGGCGATGCAATGCATCCATTGCGTTGTTTATACTGTGTTTCTGCTTATTTTTCATTATAGTTTGGCACCGTCGAAAGCCAGCATTCGATAGGAGAGCAGAACCCGAAAGATCGACGCTCGGATTTTTTGCAAATAAGTTTTCAAATGTAATGCGGTTAGTTGTGAGTTCGTTAAGCGCAATCTAAAATATTAAAATTTTTCAAATTTAATGAATTGTTTAAATTCAAACAATTTTTTATATTATTAAAACATAAAAGAAATTAGGTTAGAATTTTATTTTTGGTTGTATTTTCAATATAACGTACATAATTTACAATATAAAAAATAATAAAAAAATTCAATTTTTTTTCTACAAATACAATGCAATACCTAAAAAATAATGTATATTGATATTTACATCATCTCGATTCGTTTAATCGATTTCACATTAATAGTGATTTATACTTACTAGTACATTTTTTTTCATATAGAATGTATGTCTACTTTGCATTGATAAAACATATCGATATCAATAACTGCTAACATTTTAGAAAGCGCTTAAGATGAAAAAGTAAAAGTCGAGGGGATGAAAGCGCTGACTAATATTAAACAAAACTGCATGAAACTTAAAACAAGATCGTAGACACGATTATTGAGTACCATGGAAGACGAACGAAGGATCGTCGATTATAAACTTCTTCCTTTCTCTCTTTCTCTCAAAGTTCATGTAAAAATGGGGCGGACATTGCTCTTTGCATTCACATTTGTACAATTTGACCTGTCAAGGATTTATACATTAGCTCAACTGAGAAAAAATCCCTTATTCATTTCTCTGCACGACAATAATAAAACGTCTGTATATTTCGTCGAGAGCCAAACGATTCTGTAAAGACGAGGCTTAAGTCGGAGATTTCTATACCGTCAACTGTTCATTTCTCTCCGTCTTCTAACAGCAAATCTCTCTTTAATTTTCTTTAAACTCTTTCATTTCAAGACATAAGTAGTTACGTATTTAGAGGTTTAGTAAAACTTGACTTATTTCGTTTTCTTTAAACAGTTTACTGTACAGAGAAACTTTCTTGAGAGTGAAATTCCATCACGTTCACACGAGAAAATGAACGTTATAGATGTGTCGAAGATTGAACAGCTCCGCGAGTACATTATAATTCCTCGTGGCATTGGCAATCGACTGCGCGATTGTGTCTACCAGGTACGTCGTAACAAGTTTCATAATCGCAATCTTAAACAACTCTTTTAACTCTTTTTCGTTTTCTTCCCTTCGTTTAAATTCGTGTCTCACGGCTTATTTAAGGAAGTTGTAGCGGTACGTGCATACAGAAAAGATTAATAGATTTAAAAAATTTTATTAACGTAGCCTTACGTATATATAAAAAAACAAAATTATACTATCAATAGCAGGTATCTAACTATAAAATAAAACTGAAGTTGAAAAGTCAACTAATATATCGTATTCTTTATTACAGCGGTTTTGGCATTGATTAAAATATTCCGTTGCTTCTACTTCTCTTTTCAAACGTTTCCTTTTACGATTATACATTAAATGTATACATCTAATATTTATTTGTATAAAAAATAAAACAAAAAAAAAAAAAACATGTTAAATCTAATTCACAATTCATCCTTTGTAGATACATTTATATCCGTATGTACACAGAGTTACAACCTCTTTAAAAGATGGTGGCTTCGACAGTAACGAGGCGGTCTCTCTTTTGCATTTGCTTATTTTTGTCAATGGGAAACGAGGTGCTCTTTTAACGTACGAGACTATAAAAAATTCGTTAACACAATGCTTATATATTTGTTAGGCTCTTTAAAAATCGGTTGGCTAACAATGTACAGGCGCTCTTTCTCGCATATATTGTGATTATCATAATTATTTACAGAGTATCTGAGATATATTAGCTATAAATCTATCATTTTATATAACGACACACCATTAACATTCGAGTAACTTAGGGATGGGAATAATTCTTCAACAAAATATTTCTCCGTTAGAACACTGAAAAAATTTGTGTGATACCTTCATTGTACAGAATTGGATAATGGATTGAACACTTTAGCGGTTTTTTATTATATAAACTACGACATTCTAAAATAGCTAGTAAAAACAACTCATTAAAAAGTATTATTATAGCAACATAAATAATATGTAATTTTTTTTTTACTATTTATAACTTCAATAATGTACAATGAAATTTTTTTACCAAAGTAATTCAACTTTTTATCTTGCAATTTTAATGGTAACAACTTTATAAGTGAAATATTTCGTGAAAGGCCAGCAGTCGAGTGGTATTTAAATAGATGAACTGACCGATGTTGCACGTCAAAGATAAACGTCAGAGTTGCAAGGACATACAGCACTCGCTCGATTCCAACACGTCAAAACATTCCTTTTGTCAAACGATATAGTAAGAAAAAACTTCAAGTCCATTTGATACGCAAAGCGTTCATGTATAATACGGAACCGACACAGGCGTTCTTAATTCCTTGAAATTCTTAAAAAGTTATATAACGGCAGCATCGATACATTCGGGTTTCCACAAGCTTAAGTCAGGATAAAAAACAGAAACCTTTCGATCGTCATGGCATATTTATATTGATATTATTATCTGCATATAAAACCATCGTTCCCCATTGACGGTTTATATTTTAAGGTATGCCAATGGTGTTTTTACTTCTATTTTTTGAATTCACAACAATTTATAAATTCTTATAGACTTTCAATGTTCGTTGAATAGAAAAATGTTACAATTATAAAAAAACTTCATGCAATGACTATCTTGAAAATATTGAAAATATTTTGACTTGATTTAAAAAATGTGAAAAAACCAATGTTTTAAAAATAGTATGAAAATCTGACTTACAAATGATATTTTTATTTACACGTTTTTTTTTTAATCAGATCATTAACAAGGCTAATTTACTTTAAAATACATTGCCTTATGTAACATTAACAAAATTTAAAACTTAGATTATTAAAACCAGCCATTGCCAATGATTTTTACATTTCTATCACTGAACATCATAAAAAATCCATAAGAATTTGAAGACCGATGCCATCTGAAATTGGTCAGCCTGAATGTGCTCATATTACTGATCATTTTGAAATTGAAGTATATTATTCTTCTTCTCTGAGAACGTAACACGTATTTGTCCACGTGCGTGTTGGTGTATATTGCTTATATACATTATTCACGCATCTACTCAAATCAATTTGTATTGACTACCATTGTAAGGTATGAAACAATTTTTGTATTTTGTTTTGTTCCACAGAAACAAATAGTTCATCTAATGATTAAATAGATATTTATACCCTCTATGTGCATGTTTCTAAAAAGTGCAAATAAGTAAAATAATGTATTTTTTATTTAGAAGCTTAACAATTCATGGAACGGTAGCAGTTTAACAATTATCTTGAAAAAGATAATTTCAAAGTCAGGGTCCTAAAGAAATTTTGAATTATGCACAGCAGATTCAATTTTAGGACAATCGAAAAATAAAAAAATACTTGTCAAATTATTTTAAGAGAAGAATAACATACTTTTTCTCAAAACAATCAGTGACATAGACATACTCGCGCTGTTTGATTTGAGATGGATGCGGCCCAAAACCATTGTTCTAAGCCATAACATACTTTACTTTAATACAAAGAAGAATTTTCAGAGAAAAATCACCAGTCATAACTTAAATATTCATCGTTTAACTTAGGAAAGAGCTCTCTTTCACTTCGCGCTTGTTGTGCGGAAACAAGGATCGGTTGTGCAGTGGGTCAGAACCTATCAGTTACGAGGTCGATATAATACACGCCGGCGGTCAACTACATACTAGACTCCTTCGTCGTGAGGGACTCGCTGGTGTTGTCGACGCGTATCAGCGTCGACGAGTTCAGTACTGTGCTCCGGCTCAGCGATGCGACTCGTTCCATCACACACGAGGCCGAGAGTCGCGCCTCGGCATCGTGGTCCCAGCACTCCTCCATCGTATCGCAAAAGGCCAGCAGTCCCTGCAAAATGTAATTAAACATTTTTTTTTTATTATATGAGAATTTAGAGTATTTTGCTATTCATTGTGAGATGCAAATAGACCCAATGATGAATAAATATTTAAAAAAAATTTAACTATAATATTAATTTGATTTATTGTTATTATTTGACAATATCGATAACAGGAATTCTTGCAAAAATCATATTAATGCCTATAAGAGCGTTTTCAAGTGTTATATTATTTTAACGAATAAATTATCATGAAAAAATGAAATAATATTATTTTCAACATAAATTTTTATACATATTATAGAGTTTATATTGATTAATATGAAGTTGATTTCAGTAAAGGCATTTCGGTCTTACCGGATGTTTGCGCCAAGTTTCCAGTATTAATGGCCGTTCTTTTTTGTGAACGACACTTTCTTGCATGTCTTCAAGTGTAGGATGAAGGCCAACTTCTTCCTCAAAGGGTAGTCTGTATTCGCCGATTGGTCCCTATAACATACGAATTCACGATTATTTAAAATATTGTCGAGTAAAACCCATAATATTAAGGATTCCTTAATGAGTAAGTAATTTTCCAAAATTAGTTACTTTTATAAATTATAACACACACACACACACACACACACACACACACACACACACGATTTTGTCTGCAGCAAGCACAGGGTATACAGCAATTATATATTTCTACCCAATAAAAATAGGCAATATATGTAAAAGCAAATACGTCTCTAACCCCGAGACTCAATGCATTGAACACGTACGCTAACAATCGTAAAAATCACCATTAGCATCTTTTTAAAAACAAATTAACAAAACCAAACTTACGTCTTGCACGGTGCATCGGGATGCCAGCTCCCAGAGTACGAGTCCGCATGCGTACATGTCGATACGCAGGAAGGAGTCGCGGGTAAAGTTGATCGCGCCCTCGAGTACTTCAGGCGCCATGTAGCGGCGCGTGCCCACTTGCCCGTGGGTGTCGCCGCATGGTTTGCCTGGATGAAAGATGAGCGCGAGGCCGAAGTCGGCTATGCAGGCGCTCATATCGTTCTTCAGAAGAACGTTCTTGGACTTGAAATCACGGTGGGCAACCGCGGGCTTGTAGCCGTCCGCCTTATTGGCGGGTATTTCCTCGTGCAGATGCATCAGGCCTCTACGAATGTTGAAATAAGTAAAATATGTAAGTGGTTTTTGTTACTATAGATAATTAAATTGTGTAGGTATTTATCAGAAGATTGTAAAACTTTACGATGTTATAATATAGATATGAGTCTCTGTTTTATTTATCAATATCATAATTGTAATTCTTGATGTTTATTGATAATTTGAAAATTTTTATTGAGTCAATTAAAAACCAGTGATAGTAATTAAAACATCCAAAATAAAAGTACTTTGACGCAAAAAGCCGGTTATTAAATAAATGTATGAATTACATCGGTCAATGACCTCCCATTAAATAAGGCCTTTACTAAAAGGTCAAAATATCTCGCTCACCTCGCCATCGATTCGGCGATCCTGCACATTTCTGGCCACGTGACAACGTTCGCCTTGAGATAATCGCAGAGCGAGCCCTTCTCATGATAGGCTGTGATCAGCCAGAACTCGGCTTGCAGATTATCGCCTCGCTTCTCCACGCCGATAAAGCGCAATATGTCCTCGTGGTCCATATGGGCGAGTTTAAAGATTTCCTGCTCTGACTGCCAGGACTGCTTGTCCTGGATGGGAAAGACCTTGACGGCCACGACCTCGGAGCGTAGCTGGGCCTTCCACACGGCGCCGAAGCGACCGCGCGCCTTTATCTCCAGCAACTGGATCGGACGATTGCCCAGATTTGGCGATGGTTGCGGCAATGGGCCCGGTTCGATCGTCGGTATCTGGTGAAATGATTTTTATGTGTCAAATGAGGTTTTCAAATTATTGTTTGAAGCATTATTGTTTATTGTGGCAGATAATGTGTTTACCTCATTGAAGTATCCCAATTTTCTTCGACGGTAATAATAGAAAATACCCAGCAATGTAGCGAAGAGAAGTAGCATGGGTATTGCTATTGATAGTACAAGTGTTACCACTTGTTGCTCCGTATTTGGAACAGGTTCAAACTCTGAAAATCAAAGGTTACATTAGAAAAAAAAGAAAATATTATCATTTATAAATATTAGTTTTGCTTCCTCGCAAAGAAACATATGTTTCTATATATGTAGGCTCCAAAACTGCCATTTTCTAGATATATATGTATGGTAAGTTATGTAGATTAAAAATATATTGATAAGTAACTGATCAATTTCAAATGGATATAGCTCAATTTTTAATTTTCAATGATTTATTTTTTTATATCATAGATTTTACTCCTCAATAATATTAAATAGATTTAAGAAATCTTTTATTTATGTATCTTTCATTTGTACTTCAATACTAATCGCTATCTCCCTTTTGGACGAAGATTAAGAAAAGACATATGAGAAATACTTAGTTTCTATAAAATGTAATTATAAATGTATTTAGAGACTAAATAAATCTGGTCTCTGTTGTTAAAGAATATTTATAACTATATCATTATTAGCATCCGAATCTTAACACATTTCAAGTTAGCACTTCGATCCTTAACCACCATCTATTAACTCTCATCATTTGCTACATTTTATACTTATACACTATCGTAAAGGGCAAATTTGCACATATAATAATAATAACTAAATAAATATCTAATGCTATTTTCAAACATGTTTATTATAAAAAATTAAAAAAAAATCACGTTTTTTTTCTTTAAAAGTAAAAGAATTCTTAGTTAACATTCAAGAAGTTTAATTTTTAACAAATAAAAATAAAATTTTTCATTTTAACAATTACTATTAATATTTTCTATAAGGTGGGGAAAAGAAAATATCAAATGTAAATCATAAAGATGAGTTTATAAAATAGGTAATTTTTAAATTAATTATTAAAGAAATGTAAATACTTGTATGGAATTATCTATCAAGATTTTTGTTAAAATGTGATTGTCTGGTATTTAAAATTAATTTAATATATGGAAACAACAAAATTAACTTTTATGTACCGAACAACAAGTGATAATGTATTAGCAATGATTTTTTACTTACCGTGTACAACACGAGGTGGTTGCGTTGGCTGTGGATCCCATGAGAAATTTTTATTACACATGTTGCCATCACAGCAGCAGAAGAAATGCTGTTTCTTTCTGTCAGCATTCTTCTCAACACAATGCTGCTTATCATAGCATTCTTTGCTATCCAAGAAGCATCCCTGAAAGATACACATTTAATTAGCATATCCTACATGAGTCTTAAATCTGAATTGGTAAGAAAATTTATTTAAATTGTTTACCTTTAATTTTATGGTGGATTTTTGAGTAACACTGTCGTATTGCCACAGTACATAACAGTGATTACGCTTGTCAGGATCATGTGGTCCACACTGTTCCTTTTCCACACAGTCTTCTCTAAATTCACCTCCACACATAGTCTCATTGTAAAATTCGCAGTTTTGTGATCCTTTGACATCATGGGCAATTACTGGGCCTACAATAATGTGTGTACATTTTTATTTAGTATACTATATGAATATTTGGAAAATAAGAAATAAAAGTCTTTTAAATTTTAATTCTGTTATACGGCCAGAACCTTCATATATATAGTTTAAGCAATGATTTTTTAGTAATATTTAAAATCTAAAAAAAAATCATTGTTTATCTATCCTTTTTTGGGATATTTTAATCACAAAAGCATATCATTATATAAACAAAATTTAAGAAACAAATTATTATCAATTTATCATCAATGATTTTGACTAGTATAATTAAGAGGTTACCAAATTATTAGGAAAGGCCATACTTCTTGTTATTAATATCAATTAATTTAGTAAAAAAACCATCAGAAGAAAACAAACTAAATCCCTCTTTTATAGAAGCATTACTAAATTTATTAAAAATACTAATTTTATTTTCCTTAAAATATTTATATTTTAGATAAAGAAAAACCTTTGTTAACAATTTTAATGAGCACTTTATAAATAATAAACACTGTAGCATTCCAAAGTATAAAGAATTCTACTTTTATTACTATAATAGAACAAAATTACTCTATTCAACAAACAATTCAATCATAGGGTCATTACAACGGATGTAGAAAGTTATTTTCAAATTTAAGATAATAAGATTAAAGATATCATCAAACATGGTTTCTTCCAACAAAAACCATTAAAAATTTTCTGCTCCGAAATATTCTCTACATAATATTTCAATAAATAATACACTAAAACGCTAGCAAAGACTGGATGAGTTTATGCTGAGCAAGCGCTTCCATTTGAGATACAGCCTACTCTTTCAACTTCTCTCAGCTTTACCTTCCAACTATTCGCCAGCCTACGTCAACGAAGCATCCAATGACACACGAGCTCTGAGCTACCAAATTGATAAAGTAACTCAAAACTTTGATGCAGTTATCACTCCAAACTGTACACACTGATCTCGAATCAACAAGTACAGACCGGAGCCACATTCAAGCAAACAACCCAGGGCTCGTGTATATTCCATTGAAGCCATCTGACAGTCTCCTCTCTTTCCTGCACATATTACACACACTTACCCAAGAGTCCGAGGAGTATGCAGGGCAGTATAGCTACAACGTAGGCGGTCATCTTGGCGTCGAGGAGACAGAGCGAGCGCGCGCGTGCTCGCTCGACGTGCAGAGAAAGTGAGATAGCGGCTACGGCGGCAACAGCAGCAACGGTGGCGGCGACGGAATCACGGGAGCAATCTCCGAGTCTTATTAGCCATTAAGCAAATTGCACGGGAGGCGGCAATTCATAGTAGCGTGGCGGAGGCACACGACAGCGACGTCGAGTGGCAGCATCGATGTTGATCATGATGATGATGATGATGACGGCGGTGGTTAGGCGGCGCGGGAGGACTGTAGCACATCGTCGGCGGCATTGGCAATAGTAGCAGCATCACTTTCCGCTCCTCTTCCGCCTCGGCGATTCTCCTCCACTTCTCCTCCTCCTCCCGCGGAATCATGTCACGTACCTACATCCACACACGCGATCTCTCTCTCCTCTCGTTCTACGGCCCGCCCGCGCGTTGCTCCTGCGAAAAACACACTGTGCTCCTACTGCTCCACACCCGCGCGAGAAGAATAATAACACGTCTTCTTCCTCTCCTCTCCTCTCTCGCGTGCTCTCGCGTTCACATAAGCACGCACACTTCTGTACACTCGGCGCTTATATTATCATTATCTCTTCCCTCGCATCCGCCCCATCGGCGTCGTCGGCTGTTTTGATTTTTTAAGACGCACGAGAAAGAGAGACGCGCGAACATACAACACTCTGAAGCACACACGCGCAAACACTATATACTTAAGTATATATGTGTGAGCAGTGTGGGATGTAGCTACGCCGCTGCTGCTGCTGCTGCTGCTGCTTCCCTCTCTCGCGAGCTCTAAATTTTTAATGCGTTTCTCTGGGCCATGGGGGCACACGCACAGAGTGAGAGAGAGAGAGAAAGAGAGAGAGAGAAAGAGAGAGAGCGAGAGAGCCGTGGCGACGGCGGCGTACAGATACTTATAGCGCCTATACGTACCGCTCGCAGCTTCTCTATACTATAAGTACACGCGAAGCTTCTCTCTCCTCTCACAGTCCTATAATAAACTCGGCCGCAGACAAAAAAGGATGAGAGCTGCTGCACTGCTCTCTCGCGAAACTATGCACCCGCGTGATTGCTATACACCTCACCTCGGAGGGGGTGAGCACTGAGCGCGCCGCGGAGCACGAGATTAGTACATACCTAACGCACGCTAGAAAGCGAATAGTAGGTATAACATTTTCTGGGCACACACAAACACACCCAGCATGAGTTTCGCACAGACACGACACACTGACGACACGACGCCGAGGATAGTTTGAAGATGATCGTGGACGTGTACGATACACGCACACGGGAGCCGATAATAGACAAACACACAGTGCCTGGTTGTCGCCGCGGCGGCAGCAGCAGCAGCTACTCGATCTCTCTCAGGGAAACAGAGAGAGAGCCGCCCAGAGCTGCACTGTACAACGCTGTCCTTGTTGCTCCGCTCGCTCGTTGTTGTCGACTGTCTCCCTCTCTCTCGCCCGCTCGAGAAAACAGCTTGATGTGCAGTCGTGCAGGGGTGGGAGAGAGAGAGAGAACAGCTTTTTCCGGGACGTTCCGTGCGTTCCGCTCCGGTTTTGCACGTTTCGATGGTCTATACACAGAGCCCTCCTCTCCCCCCCTCTATAGGCATCTGGGTATTTAAATGAGCATTTTTTTTATATTATTTTGTTGATATACTTCGTGAGTCGATAAGTGAGAGGGTTTCGTCATTTTTTTAGGCTTGTATCGGGCGTTATCAAATGCCGTGGAGAATAGAGTTCTACGTAAACTTGTTAGAATTTTTTTCCCGCATTCCTATATACAGGCCGTGTGGGAGGAGCTCGGGATACGGATGCATCTGTTGCTTACGGTGTTGCATGTCAATATATGTAGGAAAAATGTAATTGCATTTGTGGATGCTGAAATTTCCGACTATCCTCTTATGTTATGCATCTTGAATTAGATTTTGTATTATAAGTTAGCTCAAAATTGATCGAGGCAAATTTATTTCGGAAGAATATTCACTGAAAAGTATATCTATAGAAAAGTTTATGGTTCATTCCTCCCTGATTGATGTTGATGGTCCATCCGACGGTCAATGCACCTAACCCAAACTGGAAGTGGAAAGTGCATATACATATATAACGTTATATACACTGTGCATTTATGGATTTATTGATTACACATGTATGTACTGTGCCTTCCCTTTCACATTCAAAATCCCATCCCATGTCCTTTTAAAGCTTTTCGTGTAATACAAAAGTTTGGTGAGAAGTAGATAAAAAAAAATTGCTTATTGGGTTTGTATATGTATTTATTTTATGGAAAATGAATTTAATATTTTTTTGGATTCCTATAAAAGAGCTTTTCAGAAATGTTAGTTATTTATAAGATCTTTGTAATACTATATTTTTATTATAAATTTTAAACACATCTGATTAAAATAAAAGCAATTACTTGAGCTTTGCACAAAAAATAATATCAGTCCTTGAGCCAGTAACTTATTTATAGAATTCGTGTTCGGATTCGTCTTTCTTGATGTTATTCTTGTAACCCTTCTCAAAGTCCTTAGCGAGTACGATATAACGATTTTCACGCACAGCGTGCATTCCTGCCTCTTGGCAAATAGCGTTGATGTCGGCACCAGAAATTCTGTCTGGTCGAGCGACGTAGTCCTCGAGATCGACCTCTTCACTCAAGTTCATCTTAGTAGTGATAGTCGAAAAAATGAGGCGTTTTTGTCTACGATCGGGCAGCGGGAATTCGATCTTACGATCCAATCTACCCGGACGCAGAAGAGCAGGATCAAGAGTATCAGCTCTAAAATTTTGAAAAAATTGTTTTTAGTAAAGTTGATTTAATGAACATGTAGTTTTCCATTGAAAAATCAATTATTACCTGTTTGTTGCCATAATAACTTTGACATTAGTAGTTTGATCAAAACCATCCATTTGATTCAACAATTCTAAAAGAATACGCTGCACTTCACGATCAGCTCCAGTTTGTGCATCAAAACGTTTTGTAGCAATAGCATCAATTTCATCAACAAAGATAATAGCTGGAGAGTTTTCTTTTGCTAAACGGAAAACATCTCGCACCATCCTGGGACCTTCTCCAAGATACTTTTGCACAAATTCTGATCCCACCACACGGATGAATGCAGCTGTAAAAATACAATATTACAGTCAATTATAAAAATAGTTTTTATTTAATCTTGAATAAAAATTTGTATATGTAAAGGAAATGCTTTTTTACCTGTAGTATGTCTTGCCACAGCTTTGGCAAGCATAGTTTTTCCACATCCAGGAGGACCATACATCAAGACACCTCTTGGTGGGTCAATACCAATTTGTTTGTAAAGTTCAAAGTGAGTAAGTGGCAATTCTACAGCTTCTCTGATTTCTTGTTTTTGCATATCCATTCCTCCGATATCACTGTACAAAATATCTGGCTTCTCATCTGCAGAATTAATAATACAGATTTTAAATTATTAAAAAATATAAAAATTACTCCAAAAAAGTTTGTTTGAATTTTTTTAGTAATAAAAAGAAAATTTACCTGCTTGAAGCATAGAAATGCTAGAATCAGCCTCTGGTGGCAAAACATCAACAAGAGCATTGCTGTGTTTGTGAAGAGCAACACTAGCTGAAGGCTTCAACAGCTCTCTATCAATAGTTGACAAAATGCGTACATAGTAGTTGGAACCTGTTGTTGAACCAACAATTCCAGTATTTTGATCAACAGCCTCCAAAAACTGACCAATCACTAATGGTACACTTTGTATACGCTTGACTTCTTCTTGAGCATGTAAATACTCCTTTTTTAAATTCCTTTGTTCATCCTTAATATATTCTTCTTGAACTTCTAAGAACTCAAGCATTCGTTGCAATTTCTAAACAGAAATTGGAAGACAATTTTGAATGTGTATACAAGTATTATAACATAAACAAAGAATACATTTTGAAACATTTAGTTATGAATAATTTACCTTGTATTTAGTATAAAGATCTTCAACATCCAGCTCCTCCATGTTGCTTGCGCCATGGCCAAACACTGGCTTTAAGTCAATTTCAGTAGCATCCTAGAAAATAATAAATGATATTATAAAATTCAAAATAAACTCTTTGAAAATTAGAACCAAAGATAAATAAATGTTTTGACAGAAGTCCTGTTATCTTAATTTACATAATGACGAATACTGTTTTTGAGGCCAAAAACTAACCCTAGCAAGTCTCCTCCTAACTTCCTTCATATTTCTTTCAAACGTACACCATACTGACTATCGTAAAATCTACCAACCGGAAGTGTTAGAAATTTTATTATTCTCACCTTATCTGGCATCGTAATGCCAATTTCTTCCATTATTATGTAGAGGAATACGCGTATCTGTACGCGTTTCCCTAAAATTCAGCCGGACACGAAACGCGAATCAACGAATGACTTGAACTTTTCGAAGTATATCTGCGGGAGACGGACGGACGCTCAGGAGGGAGAAGCTGACGTGTAGGTTAGGTGGGTCATCAGGGATACCTTTCATTGAAATTTAGGGATTCACGTGATTGGTCGGTTAGTTGGAAAATTGGGATATGCTAAATCTGATTTGCTGATAGGTATGCCAGAAGCGCATGCGATCAGCGAGACTGCAACCATTGACAGCTTGACTCGAGCAGAAGGGAAGAGTCGTTTACCGCTCGAGTCAAGCTGTGATTGGTTGCAGTCACGCTTATCTTCTGGGCATAGGAATATATATAGTGTAGACGCACCCTCATGCAGCACAGGTGTTGTAAACCAGAGAAAGACCCGCATGAATAATGTAACGCATGTATTTGAACGATTTCTGATTTTTCGGCGCCGGTATTTTCATTCACTCGTAGCAGATGAATTTATCGAAAGTATTACAATTTTCTGTAATTAATAAGTTATAATCTTTATTATAAGATTAATGTATTATTCCAGATGCTAGTGGTTTGATATTGCAATATAAGGTAAGAATTTCATAAAATACTAGATATATAAACACCGTGTTTAAGAGTTTAAGATTACTACCTGTTCTGTTTATCTATAGGCAATAAGAAGGTCATTATGGTTTCTGAAGAACAAAACTCCGACATGGAGCTTGCCTCCGAAGTTGTACCAGTACCTCAAGTTCAGCCTCAAGAAGAGGCTCCTGAGGAGGAAGAAAATGCTCCAAATCAGGAAATAAATAATATTCATCGACGAAAGCCAAGACAAAGGAAAAAAGCACTGCATGCTGCTATTCTTAAGCAAATGGAGTTTTATTTTGGTGATTCAAATTTGAGTAAAGATAGGTTTCTTTCTGATCTTATCAAACGAAAGCCTGGTAAGTTTTAAATTTATCTATTGTTTAAGTACCTGCTTTTTAAAAGTATAATTGCTTATGTTTCAGATGTTAGCATAGATACTTTCTTAAAATTCAATCGAATTAGTGCATTAACCACAGAAAGAAGCAGAATCGCTAAAGCGCTTCGGAATTCAACAATGTTAGAAGTGTCCCATGATGGTACAACAGTTCGTCGAATAACTCCCATAATTGAAAAAACCAATGTTGAGGAATGCACAGTATACGTCCAAAGATTACCATCAGACACTGATCATGAGTGGTTATGTAAACATTTTTCTGAATTTGGAAAAGTGGCTTATGTTTCCCTTCCCAAGTTTAAATATAATAATAAAATTAAAGGTTTTGCTTTTGTTGAATTTGAAACACCTGAAGGTGTAGAGAAATGTTTACAAGTATGTTGATAATCTACAATTTTTAAATCAGTTTTTATGCCTAAATAAAATTAAGTACAGGTCTAATTAAAAATTTTTTTATTTTTTCAGGCATTTAGAAAAAAAGGATGTGAATTACCATCACAAACAGTACCAACAGATGTGCTAAGTATAACAACTTTTAATGAAGAAGAAATTCAAGAAAATGAGGAAAATGCTAAAAAATCAGGCAAAGATGTTGATAAAACTGAAGAAGAAAATGCAGAGATGTCTACTGAATCTGAAAAACCTGAGAAAAGTGAAGAGGGCAGAAAAAGATCTATTAAACAAGAAGAGGCAGAGGATTCAGAAACTGATCAGTCAGATATTCTAAAGTCAAAGAAAATAAAGAGTGAATATAAAGATAAAAATGATGAAGATGAAAATGTACATGTTTCTGATTCAAATACAGGAGAAGAAAAAAAAGCTAAGAAACGTAAAAACAGGCTTTCTATAGAAGAAGTAGAAAGCTCAGTGAAAGATTCTAAAAGAATAAAAACAGAAAAGCCTGAAGAAATAACCGAGACAGAAAATAGTAATAATCAAGAAGCAGAAAATAATGAGAAAAATGTATCTGAGAAAAAAAAGAAAAAAAGGAAACGAAAACGTGCCTCGGATGATGCGTTAACTTTAAATATGAGATTGCAAGTTATGGCTAAAAGAGATTGGAAGAAACTACGAAATAAATATTTGGATCTTCAAAGAGCAAAAATGAAGCAATTGAAACAGCATTTAAGAAAAGCGTCATGGAATCAATGGGGTGATAGAAAAAATGGATTGGAACCTGAATATGAAGAAACAACTACTCGTGTAATAAAAGAATATCCTCCTCCAAGATTAGAATTCAAACCAGGTTTAATAGTAAAGTTTGCTCTTAATGAGGCTTGTGTAGATCTCAAAGGATTTAAAGTAATGATATTTTTAATTTTTATTAAAACAATTTATTATATTAAAAGATATTAATTCTTTTATTTTGCCTTTCAGACGGAATTAAAAAGTAAACATAGTAGTATCAAATATATTGATATAAAGGAAGGTTTAAATGAAGGTTTTATTAGGTGTGACACATCAGAAGCAGCAGCGGCGTTGACTGAAAAATCTGATGGCGAAAGGCACTTCAAGGTGTTGAATGGTCAGTAATCGAAAAGTGAACTACCGATATATTGCAATAACTTTTTACTACTCATACATTTTTATTACTTTTAGATGTGGAAGAAAAAGCTTACTGGGAGAAAATTCAAAGAGATCGTGAAGACAAAATCGGCAACAAAGTTCGCGTTAAACAAAGAGGCCGAGATAAGCTGTTGAAGAAAGCCGAAAAGGAATTAGGAAAACACATTAAATTCGATGAGGTTTAAAATAAAAAAGTTTTCTGCTAGTTTATGAAAAAAATTCTGTATTATATTTCATTTAAATCGTCAAGCATAATAAATTATACCATGCCGCGATGATAATTTTTATTAACAAAATAGCTTTCATTTATCTTTGAAAAAACCTATGTAGTATACGTACATAAAGTGGCGCGCGAATTTTATACATCATCTCAACCGCAGCTTCTTCAATCTTTATTATAATTACTCGTCAATCATACAAAAGAAAACTGTAGGTATATTTATATCGTATCGAATAACATTCAGCGTATAAAGTATATATCTTATATCTCTTGTCCTTTCGTATATACTAAAAATACGTTGTGTCTCTTCGGTATAAAAACTTCTTATCTTCTCTCACCCTTTAAACCCTACCATCTACCTCTCCCCCTGAATCCACCTCCGCCTCCACCACCGCCTCCACCGCCTCCTCGACCACCTCGGAATCCACCGCCGCCGCCACCGCCTCCTCGGCCGAAGCTGTTCCTGTCGCCACCTCGGCCGCCGCCGAAGCCGCCGCCACCGAAGCCACCACCACGTCCGCCGCCTCCTCGACCGCCACCAAATCCACCGCGACCGCCACCACCTCGGCCGCCGCCGAAGCCTCCGCGTCCGCCACCTCTGCCTCCACCGCGACCGCCGCCGCCTCCACGTTTCTGAACAGAGCCTGGCGGTTTCGGCAGGAACCTCTGTAGGGGTAGGAGTTTCGCGGGGTCGATGAAGAGCTAGAAATTTTTAATGTTTGATATTAATATCATGTTGTTCTTATCTTTTAATGTAATAATCAACTTTTTTTAAATAATATAATTTTGTTTAGTTTAAATGTTTGTATCCTCTTAAAGTTTAATTCCATGCAAACTTGTTTAAAACCAAAACATAATTGAAGGCCCGGAAAGAGAAAGGGGACATAGCCCATTCAGCTAATACACGTTATGTTCTCTTTCTCTTTCCAGCCCCTCAATTGTGCTTTACTACATTTATTATGATTGTTATTGTAAATATAAAATTTTTTAATTTTAAATAATTTTTCTTCTTAAATATTCTACATTCAGAATACGAAAAAGAATAAACTAATAAGTATTAAATGAAGAATTTATAAATTACCTTTGTATCTTTCTCAAAACTGGAGGCTTTGATGTTATCTGACAATTTTATCGACACATAGTAATCCCTTATATTTCCAAATATCTCGTCTATCTTTCCAATTTGTTGTTTGCCTTCTGTGTATATTGGTGCGTTGAAATAAGGAACTTGCTCAATATCAACTTTGGCGACTAAATCATCTTGTACAGACCATTCAAAGTGACATAAGGGAGTGACTTCTTCTGGAGGTCCTTGATCGTAACTGCAATACATAAATTTGTAGATAAACATTTGCTGTTTTATATTTCAATACAAAAGTATAGGAATAATTGTCATTAATACTCACTTGCTTCTTCGGTCTCCGCCACCTCCTCTGCCACCACGGAAACCACCTCCACCTCGTCCACCTCTAAAACCTCCTCCACCGCCTCCTCTTCCGCGGAATGACATTTTGTTATTGTGTTATATTCTATAAAGACAACATAAAAACAATATGTTAATAAATAAACATGTTGACATTGAAATGCGTGTCAAAACAACGTAGGAGTTGTACAAAGTTTCTCGTGTGGATCCCTTAATTATAAATATCACTTGTTGTAAACAATTTTTGCTTAGTCTTTAAGTAAAACAATGAAAATAAGCATAACAAACTACTGTCGGGGACCCACGTGCCTAACCTCTTTCACAACACGCCAAACAAAGTACCACCAAAAAGAATGTACGTCGAAACAAACAATATCTACTTTGAAAAATAAAAGTATAACGTACGATTACTTTATTTATTACTAATACTTTAAGTATTTGTGTTTAAAATCAAAAGAAACTGTAAATTTCAGCACTTACACTCCGAAGCGGCAGAATATACTAAACATAACCTGAATCAACACCATGCATGCAAGATGCAACAATCCCAAACAGTTTGTTCTCCCACTCTACTACCAAAATAGGAAGCCGGGATTGGCTGGGCGCTGCAGGGGCCAGGGCTGCTTTGAAATTTCTTACATTTGGTAACGTTACCGGTTCTTGACGGTCGAGGACAGTCATAGAACAGTAATTTTACAGTTACATGACTGAGAAGCTAATGTTCTGTTAGAAAATGTATAAGAGGGCCTTATAGCCACAGTCGTCAAATCGTCACAGTTTACTGACATTCGGTTTTTAAATGGCGCGTTCCTTTGAAAAAATATATATTGTCACATTCGAACTAGCGATTGTTATGCATATTATTATTGAAATAATCCGACTAAAGTGACACTTCAAATTTTTCACAAGTATTCATGTATAGGTAGTTATAAGGGAATCAATAATCGAATTTTACAACGCCGAATTTCGTCTACTCATTCATCATTAATATATTTACATGATCCACTTTTACAACAATATATGCACAGTAGACACGGATATATTCACATCTAATAGAGAAGGAAGTATATAACACTCATCTTTGTCCAATCATACAATCGCTTATAGCTTCTCACTATCAACACGATCGGTATAAAAAAATCTAAAAAAAAAATTAGACTAATGTACAAAAATAGTCAATAATCTATATGGCTTTACTATTATCGACTTTAAGTATCCATAACTCTTTCAATAATCAATAACCAACATCATTTCGGATAACTGTTTCTAAAAGCCGATGGCCAGCCGATGGCCCGTCGTCAATTTCGTACCGAGCGACAAACTCGGCGTATGCGGTGGCGTTCGGCGGGTGCATGTAGTCCTTCACCGTGACGTATTTCGGTCCGCCGAAGGTGTCCAGCACGGCGATCGAGCCGATTTTCAGTTTAGCGAAGAAAAATTTGTGGTCTGAAAATTGTCGATAATGTTTACAAGGTAATTACAGCGTTTAATAAGTAAATGATGTTTTTTGGTAATATAAATTTAACTATATATGTTTTACCTGCCGGCATGTGGGACAACCAAGGATGCCGTCCGTATATTGCGTTTTTCGCAGCTGGAAATTCGGGATTGTCCTCTTTTATCTGAATAGCAATTACGCATATTGCGATATGTGAATAATTAATAAGGTTGATATAACATTGAAATTTTCGAAAGAAAAGTAAAAAACTATATGTATTACCGCTTTGATTTTCCCCGAAAGAACAACCCTCGCACATCGCGGATCCATCGGGTCGTAATTCTTGGTCGCGCAGTAACGGCCTTGGGCCAGAGTCATCATCAGCGTGGCGCGATTGTCTTTCTACGAGGAGACAGAAGTAAATTATCATTAATCCTTATGGGGCATGTCGGCGCCAATATAACGATTCCTACATCGAATTTGGCATTATTTAAATTCAGTTTGAAAACTTTTAAAAATATCGCAATCATCTACTATGCAAGTAATGAACCACGAACAGTGGAAGAGTAACAAAATTAGGAATTAAAAAATAATGAAACATCGATAACTACATATGTAATTCCATATATTACACCCTCTTATTATGCACCTTTATCGCATTTTATCGAGCAAAAAAGTATAAAAAGTATCTACGATACCAAAAATTTTATCGCAAATCGTTAAGCTTGGAATTACAATGTATCTCGTTTTGCGTGACTTGGCGAGGATGACAAATCCTGATGCTTACATAAACATCTTGAGCAGTGAAGTCTAATGGCGTGAGGAACAAATATGGGACCCCGGTGCCGTTTCCCAGTGGTCCATCGCTGAAGGAGATCACGTTCACGAATGGATAGCTCGCGATGTCTTTTCGCGAGCTTATTGTCGCCACCGACGTCCAGCCTGAAATTAAACATATTTGTATAAACCATCTAATTTTTAATTAAATGACTGACTGATTTTTTTTTATATTTTTGTAATCAAAGTTCTTGCATTCTAGTTTTAGTTTTTCTTTTTACTTGAATTTGTATTTGCATTTTTTTTTTACTTGAATTCAATAATCTTAGATAATAATTTTTGATAAAGTCAATAACGCATGTACGTGAATCATGATAAACGAATCACGTATATCTGATTAGAGTGGAAAAAAAAATAATGGCAAGAATATTGAACTTCCTTATTGTTTACAATCTCAACCGATATCAAGTGATGAGTGCAAGTTCTTCAATTAATGTGTAATAGGAATTTAATTAACTATTTCAGATTACAGATTTCATTGAAATGAGATATGTATATTTAGATGTAAAAATACTAATAGAAGACCTGAGGCTCTATAGCAACTCGAGTTGTGGAAATTTTTTGTTTTATTTTTAAAGAATATAATATAATACCTACATAACTCGAGAATCGAGAAAGTAATGTTTGTTAGATCGAAAAATAAATAATTACTTCTGTTCAAAGTCACCATAGCATATATAGATTAAAGCGACGAAAATGCGCTGTTGATGCAGCTTATAAAAATTGGCGGTTTCCACGCAAGCCTCTTGCGCCTATAGCGCGTAATAGATAGGCAAGCCACGTATGGGATGAATCCTAATTTAAAAAACCCGCCTCGGGATGATCGGTGTTATTATTGGAATAATTTAGTTTGGATGTCTATAGGTCACACATTCCGTAGGCTTAGACACCGAAACTGCATTTATCTACACCTCCCGCTCAGTTTGTAATTATATAGAAGGCACGAGAGGTTGTCGCAGAAAAAAAACACGCGGGTCACCCATCCAAGTAGTGCCTGCGCGCCCAATGTCGGCGATGTAACATATAAATCTTTGTGTATTTTCGTCGTTCCATTCGAAACTATCATATAACATTGGAGAGAAATAATTTTTTTTTAAATATACGAAAAGCAACTGAAAGTTTGTTTTTTTCTTATAGGTTTTATTTAATTTTGTTTGGTTCTTTTTTTGAAAATTCAACTATTTTTTTTGTATTATTAGGTTTTGCCATTGTGGCTTTCCATAAACGTTTCACATGACAAAACGTAAATGATTATTCATTGAACACGAAAATTTATACAATTTCTCATCGTTACCATAAGTCGACCATTTTTGAGCTAAAATGATGATTAGAAAATGTCTAGGAAAGGAAGCAATCAACTATTTTTACTATAGACATATTCGTACACGGAAAAAATAGTCTTCATACCTATCAAGCCTTCGTAGGGAAGGGTTCAAAAAGTATTTGAACTACCTACAAGATCGAGTACCAATATGTACGTAATTTAGTCCGACTTTGGTATTGCTATAGTTCAATATAAAGCGTCGAACTGTAGCAAGTCAATTTAACTCGCTGTCGTGTATCTGAGACGTCGATCATTGGGATTGCAGTAGTTCAGTGTACTGTTGAATCGCAACATAAGCAATTTGTACCTCATTGATTTCGCTCGTTGAATTGTATTATGTTAGAAGTTTTTTTTTAACTCCTATACTTAGGACCATTTTTTCCGGGTACATAAGTCCCAAGCTACCCCAAGACAATCAATAATCGCATCTTACCAGCCTGATTAACAATATATCTCGCCATCATCGCGGCCTGATCGATGGGCGGCGGGTCCATCATCGGCCTGTCCACCTTCTCCCTCCTGCCGCCCCACTTGTGCCTCTTCTTCTCCAGCCAGTTATCCGGCCCGTAGACCTTCACGTACCCATCGGCCTCATCCTCCGCGTACTGTCTCTCGCGGCGGGACTTCTTCCACGCCTGGAACTCCTTGAACTCTCGGAAATCCTGCCACTCCTGGAACTCGGCCGAGTCAGTCAGGGACGTCAAGGCCTCGGCCAAGGATAAGCCGGCAGCCGCGAAGAGAATGAGGAGAGATAGGGAGGCGAGACTCAAGGCCCGACGAGTCGGCATTTTCTTCCTTTTCCGCGGAGGTTGTTATACTGCTCGCGGAAGTCCGGGTTGCACGTGGTAGAGGCTGTGGGATATATAGTGTTTATCGTTAGTTTGGCGAGGTGGTGAAGGTTGTCTGGAAAGGTTTTTACTATTTTAAGTGAAAATGAACGTTGTTGTGTTAGTTTTTTGTTTATTTTGAAATGGTCGTTTGAAGTTTATAGCATAAAAAAAAATGCTACAAATGAGTATTTTCAAACGTATCTATAAAGATATATGAAATGACTGTAATACTTAAATCGGCATCCCTGAGAAAAAGTGCTTTGTATTCTGTAATAATAACATTTAAGAAAAACTCTCTAAATATAAAATAGTGGATAAGTCACTATTTCATAGTGAAAATTGCTTCACTGCATGCTGTACTCCGAAATAGTGGAAATAGTGGATATCCTTTTTTTTTCATTCGCTTTTTAGTTGAAAACCGCTGTTACTTTATACACATACGTAATGTTTACATACGTAAAGATTTTTTTTTTCGTACTATTGAGAACTGGTGTAGGGAGTTGAAATCCTTGTTTATAGCTTGTTTCTTAGCTCTCGGCCGAGTTGTCTATGGTTTCTTAGCGCTCGACCGAGTTGTCTGATGCTTTCTTAGCGCATGGCCGAGTTGTCTGGTTTCTTAGCGATCGGCAGAATTGTTTGGTTTTCTTACCTCGCAACCGAATTGTTTCCTTTCACCTCTCACCTGACGATATACACTATTTTAGTAGAGATACATGAACTTTTTAAAATAGTAAAATTTAAAAAATTAATATACACTTAAAATAATATATATCCACTATTTCGGAGTGTATATAGAATATTTCGGCAGTGGAGAAATTTCCACTATGAAATAGTGACTTTTCCACTATTTTAAATTTAGAGAGTAATCGTTAAAAAATAATGATGTTTATGAATAGTACTTTTCCGTACGTGCGATAAGAGTGATTCTTGTATAAGTGTATAAGTTTAAAGTGAGAATCATGTTTATCATCTGTATCGAACATTATTAGTATATCATCTTTTGAAAAAAAATTCTGACCGCGCGAGGAGTAAAATTATTATTGCAAAAATTAAATTGTAAAAAATAGCCATGTTTGGTGATAAATTACGACGAAATCGGAAAATACTATCATCTCTTATATAAATAACATGATTTCGGAAGACGTGCAATTCATAAAGTATATTAATAAACTTTAATATATTATTAAACTTTAATTTTTCGAATGAGGTAGGGCTGTTGACACGTACAGCGATCGAATTAGGTTCTATTATCTTATTTGTAATTTTGTATAAAACGTTAATTATCTTATTGTATATACCAATAAAGTCTAGAAAAAATATATTAAATAATTGGTTATTGTTTGATGAATTCATACTCTCTAAAGTTGAATTAGTGAAAATTGCTCCACCTATTGAATTAGTGGAAAAAACTACTAATTTATTAGTGAATAATTCACTAATAAAATAGTAGTTTTTAAAAAACTACTAATGAAATAGTGAATATTTCACTAATAAATTAGTAGTTTCTTCCAAACTACTAATTAAATAGTGAATATTTCACTAATAAATTAGTAGTTTTTTTCCACTAATTCAATAGGTGGAACAATTTTCACTAATTCAACTTTAGAGAGTAAGTAATGTAAATTAACGATGGAGTAGGCGACTTTTATTCAAGAGTTCGCTTGATGATAGAGGTAAGATTATTCATTTTCGCTTATTGCATTCAATTTGAAATTAAAGTGCCATTGAAGCAATGTACGTGACATTCACACGCTGCTAATTTGAGTCATCTAATCGTAATACCTATATAGTATCTATTACCAGGCACTAAATCACGCGACACGTGTGGAGAATAAAAAATTGCTAGAACACAAACATTGGATATTTGTACAAAATACGTAATAAGTATTGACGAAAAAAATCACTTTTTGCATATATTTACATATTGGGTATTCCTTAGAGTTATTTGAAATGGCATTTAAATAAAAATGGGCCCGAGCCAATTTTACATAAAGACGGAATATAAAGTTATAGCGGATACTTTAATTATAATGAGGCAAAGTAGAAAATTTTAATTTTGTCTATAAACATTTAATAATGATTATAATATCGATAATTTATTTATTTTGAATAAGTCCAAAAAAGAATAGAATACGTTGCGTTATATACCATTTAACAATAAAATATTTTATAATTTAAAAGAGTTCACTTTTCAAACATATTATAACAATTTCTCATTATATTTAGTCATTCTTTTTAAGCATGTGTACACGATTGTCCGTACGTATTAATTTAGATGTACTTGGAATTTTCGCAACCGCGACCTTTCAACTCATTTTAATTCTCTTAATCAGCTTAAACTTTTCCGCTACCGCGAAATAAATTTATGCACTTTTTGCAGCTGTAAATAACGAGAAAAACCTCCTTACTACGCGTCAATTTTCGCCGACTCTTTGCAAAATTAAATTTCGTCCAATTCCGTGAATCCCAATCATCCAATTTACAGTAAAGGTACCAGTTATTAAACGCTTTTCACTAGTCTTTTATATACTTGCTAATTATAAATTAATAAAATCAAAATGAATGAAAATTTTTGTGATAGCCACTAGGCTTACCCTTGCACACAACATAAATTGATTCGAGTATCTCTCATATACGCTGTAAAGGGTGAGATACGCCTTGCAGGTTATAGTTTGTGTATAACTAATTCTTGTATTTAATTAAGTTTTAAATATGAATGATTTAAATATGTAAAAAAGCGTATTTAACTTAATTTTATAACAAAATAAATTCAAAATGAGTAACTATATTCTTAAAAAAAAGACCTTTTCAACTGTTTATAATAACAGGGACACATAGTTATTAAAACATTAAAAAATCGTTTAAAAACCAACTGTTACGACTCTAGTAAGTACTTTACATGAGTTTTGATTTTGAAACGGCATCTTTAAAACAGTTCTTTTTGGTATTTTATAGAATCAAATATAATATTTTCTACATACTATT
>JAPYZP010000499.1:0-24289 GCA_030522985.1 Torymus sinensis | reverse complement strand
ACGCACAATTGCTTGTGCGTACACGGGCTTCTGGCCGACGCGAGCATTGAGGAATCCGAGGCGACGAGGGCACCGCTGTTAAGCGTGCTCCTCGTCACAATATGTATTAAAGCATGTGACGGTCTTTGTAGAGCCTTAACTTTTCCAAACAGTCAGTTTTGAAAATGTCAAGCTGTAAGGTAGAATAGGAGGTACATTTACAAACCCTTATAATGTTTCACCAATGAAGATACTTTTAATGGTACTTTTCACTTGAAATGGCAGGATGGCTCAAATATTTTTTGGAAAATGCTTGTGTTTGTACAGGAAAATACTCCTGTACCACTATTCCTGATGTAAGGTTTTCTCTCTTATATAAGGAATTTTTCCTATAATAAAAGTAAATGCCGAAGTATACATACTGCCTGGGCAAATCTTAATTATCCCGTAAAAATGTCGTGTGGCCTGTAGGTACCAGGGAAATTAGGAAAAGAGAATTCAACGTAAATTACATTCATAATACCGTGATATTTGTATCCTTAAAGGGGATGTTGGAGCCTTTTATACAGATCTCTGCGTTGAATTTTTCGTATTTGAAGCTGTTTCTAAGTTTTCTAAAAGTATGACAATCATAAAAATTAAAAAAGAATAACGGAATACTTAATCCTTAGTACTCAGAAAGAAACGTTGTAAGATTTACTACTAACGTAATAAAAATTACTATATTTTGTAACAATGAACGGACAAACGTGGATTATGCCGATAATTCGATATTCCTTATAAGAATAGCATTACGTATATGTAGCAAAATAACGAATATGGTGTGAAAAAATAGCTAAGAGCGGGTCGGGAATTGAAAGGGGCCGCGGTTTGTAGTCTCGCGCTCGAAACCTCAACGGTTTCTTTTCTTTTACGTTGTCCAATCGTCGGCGGAAACCTTCGGGACAATAGAAATAATTAATATATTTGGAATAACTTTTCCAACAGTTAATTTGTAAAATTATGTTTGTAGTCAAAAATTTCGTTGTAGTAAATATTGCAAACAGATTCTAATAATTATAATAATAAAAATAATTATTTTGATTTTAATACAATATAATTATTATTATGTAACGTAGTTCATATTATTATAAATCCAGCCAAAATGGCTACATCTAAAAATTGCAATGGATCATAAAAAATGTTGCTACGTATAACACGCATAATTGGCCTAACAAAAACTGGCAGAAAGTGCTTCTGAAAGTGGTAATAGCTCATTTCTCTAAAACTTCGTAAAATCGAAGTAATGAAGCTTCATCTTCCATAAAATTAATTGTGTCACAAAACATATGGTGTGCATCAAAGTATAGTGGGCTTGTTGACCTCGTGTGTATGCAGTACTTATCTTCGGCTAAAACGCACTTGCTTTCGGCGTGGTTAGAATCGAGGAAAATCATTTCAGAACATAAGTAATGATTTATTATTTCAATTCAGTTACAGTCAATACTCATACTATATTCGTACCTTTATCTATAATACACACATGTTATTGGAGTACATATACTACATAGCAACGATCTTAATTTACTATTCAAAACCATTTATTGCAAGAGAAAACTTTTGAAAAATATGTACCCACACATGCACACATAATGCGCACACGTGCACAAACACTCGCATTCATTTAACTTTCTAAAAACAGTATATTTCGACTTCGAAAGTAGCTTTTTCGATAGTTTTATGCATTCCCGCATTGCGCCGTGTGTTGCCCACTCTTACCAATTACGGGGCTTGTTTTCTAGTTTTCGTTAAAGATTTTAGATGTAGTCTAGTTTCTGTGCTTAGTACAGCAGGCTAATAGCAGCAGTAACTTACTTAAAATAAAAAGTCGAACAATAGTTAAAAGTATTATGGATTTGCCCATATTCTCAAGAAATATGTTTTCAGGAAAGCTTTATTTTTTACTATCATAAAGCTCCATCTATACGGAAGTAGAAATCGAACCAAAAGCAAGAAAACAACATTTTCTTGAATTTGAGTGTTAAATATTTACACGGAAAGGGAAAGTAGTCGTTCCTTTTTGTTGAATAAATTATTATTTTAATGATTATTAAAAAAACCTACGTGTGGAGTAACAGATTTCTTTATGTATATTTCATGTCGATTTAAAATTCGAACTACCTATAATGTTAAATTTAGTTCATTCTATACATCAATTATTCTAGATAATAGAGAATGTACATTCATTACACTAATTAGTCTTTGTAACTATTATCTTACTTTTCTTTTGTCGATAAAATATCTTGTCACGGCGGAATATTAGAATTTTAAATTATATTCTTTTTACGCTCTGTATGAAATAAAGTTTGAAAAATCGCGTAAGTAAATGAATTAATTTCTATAAAAAAATTAATATCATGGTTGATATTTGTAATAATTTTTATATCTATCAAATGATATGACGGCTGTGACAATATTATTGAAATAACATTGAACTTTTTAATACAAAATTCACAAAACTTATTGCAATTTAACGTATATTTTATTTGCTGTAGAACGTTATTATCTAACAGGTCAGCATTTTGTATTTGCAAAAGTAAAAAGATTTTAATTATATAAATAACAAATGTGAATAAAACATTAGTTTACAGTTTTATTAGTTTGCAAAGGTCTGAAGTAAAAGTGAAAAGAGAGTTTGAGACCAAAATAGTTTCGGCTATACCTTGTCAGTTATAAGTCAATTTTCTAAGCCAAAGGTAAATAGGATTATTAAAAATTTAATTTTTTTCTAAGTCAAAGGTAAATAGGACATTACAAATTTAATCAACTTATTATTTGCACACATTATAAATGCCATTTACTCCATCTGAAGGAAAGATTTTAATGTAATTTTAGGAGTAGTTCTATATCTGATTATAGAAATGTGTTAAACATATGTGATTATAGTAAAAGAATCGTTTTATAAAAACCAATGACTTAAGATAGAAGGCACGACTAATTAAAGAAACATTGGTGTAATTTCACAAAGTATTCATAGCAATTAAATTTGGTACTACAATGAATGGAGAAAGTAATTGGAAACTATATACCAATGTCCCCAAATTTTTGCCCCAAATATATAATATTATTTTCTAAACGTGAAACCCGTGACGATTCAGTTTTCCAGCCATACCCGTATTCATGGACCATTCTCACCAACTTTCCAAGCGCGGTCCTTTTCCCATGCGCATTCAAGCCTGACTCTCACACTAAACTGAAAGCACTCAGGTTCACGGAAAATTATAGTAACGCTACAAAAGAGCTTGAGCGTTGCGACCAGTGTGGCCAGGTCAACAAAATATGTATATATAGAAATAATAGTATATAGTAATAACATGCATGTAAAAGTGGCGATTAATCACCACAATCTGGTCACACTGGTTGCGACATCACTAAATCCGTATCGCCATATTCATATTTGCACGTGCGCGCGCGTGTGTGTGTGGGTGTGCTCCGTAGTAGTGATTTCTGCTTTATTTACTCCGCAGCAGCTCCGACCGACGACAGCAGCCACAATCTGGCGACGAAATGACAGCGGCGATCCTCCGAGGGGAGGCAGCGGGCAGGCTACGCCATCAACTAGTGCTTTGAAATTTAAATACCGCTGGGCGATGCGCGCTGCGCACTAGACACGACGCCGCGGCGCTCTGGCAGGTAGTAAAAGGCGCCCGTAAAGACCCGCCGCAATTGTGCCGCTGGAAAATTCCGACTGACGCCGGCGCGTATACGCATCAACACGGACACGAACACAGGCGCGCGCTTCCAGCGCAGCGCAAAGAATAAAAAGCAGCGCGATAGAAGGGCGGGACGCAAGGAGAAAAGAAAAAAGAAAAATGGCATACACAACGACCGGCCTGCCGGACGAGTTCATGACGATGGTGACGGGCAGCGCTGAGTGCAGCACCGCCGAGGCCGACGGCCTCAACGCGACACTCAGCTGCGCCGAGGAGAGTTACACGCCGTACGGCGACCGGCCCGAGACTTACATCGTGCCCATCGTGTTCGCCTGCATCCTCGTCGTCGGTGTCCTGGGCAACGGCGTCCTCGTGATCACCATCTGTCGGCACTCGAACATGCGCAACGTGCCCAATACCTACGTGCTCTCCCTCGCCATCGGTGACCTGTTGGTGAGTATCATGCACGCCCTGCACCCTTTTACGATCGCGCGCGCGCCCCCGACGAACTATACATAAAAAATAAAAAATAATAGTACGCCAACGGTGTTTTGCCCTTCGGGGCCAGGCTCGTAAAAATATTTTCGAGTATATTGAGTTCGCATTTCGCGCGAATCACCGCGAGCAGCTGTATTTTCCGACGATAAATCTCAACTTCCCGTTATTAGCTTATCCGGTTGAATTTGAAGAAAGACGGCTTCAATTTTACATAAAATTTTTTTCTCAAACAGTTGATTTCCTAAATAATCTTTAAGATGGAGAAAATCATTTTTACGGTTATAATAACAACAATTACGTTCTTTAATAAACTGGAAAGCTATAGCACTAGCCTCATTAATCATTTACGGAACTACAATCTGTTGTAATACATTATCTATTGCTTCATGATTAATTTGCTCCTAAACAAAGCGAAAATTAAAATAATTCAAGAAAATTATTTATTATTTTTAGTGTAAATTCTAACTGATAAAGTAATACTAAAAGGTTCGATACTAGTGCGTGGAAGTGATTTTATCCGCGTATCGACGTTTACGCCCGAGCGATGCGCGGGTGGAAAGATCACATGAGGTTAAAATCATCTTCTCGCTCGCGTATCGAACAGTATTTTTTGACACGACAGATACAAAGCTTGATTTAGCGCATGCTTTTTTATTCAAGCGTGTGCGAAAACGAGCTTTGCGCACGGAGTGTTAAAAAGTAATTATTTTTCAGTAAAATTTGATTATACCAGTGCATTAGCGTAAATACTTAAAAGCTACTTTATAATATATTAGCACGAGAACAGTAACATTAAGCGAAAAGTTTATCGCATTCAATAATAAATTGTATATTCATACAATTATCGTACAATAATGGGCTCAGCCAATATATGGGAGTTAAACATCAGCAAAACGAAATTTTATTCTTATAAAAGAAAATTGTTATCTCTTTTTGTGCACATTTTTCCATTTATTTAATAATAGACCTTCTAAGAAATAATAATCCACTTATTTTTACAAAAATATAAATTTCAAACTTAATTTTAAAATTATTAAGTACTTTAGAAGTTTTTTTTTTAATAATCGAGGTCAGAAAGTACTTATTTGGGCTAAAATTTATTCCATTTTTATTAGTTCGACGGCTTGGTAAAAAAAAGTACCGCCTGGTATTCCATTTCGAAACTGTAAAATCTTGAGATCGATTTCGAAAGGTATAGTTCGGAATCCGCTTTAAAAAAATTCCAACTCAAAAATAGATAGTGTAAAGATTGACCTTCAATTAATGATTAGAATACCTAAAATCACACAAAATGTATAATCGAAAATTCCTTATGAATAAAATATAAAGTAAAAACTCCCAATATTGCACACTTAATTTTAAATGTAAATAAAAATTAAACATAATATTATTTTAGGGATTTAGAGTTATCAAATTCAAAGGAAATGGGTTAATAATAATGTGCTAGAGTTTTGGAGCGATTACACAAGAAATAAATAAAAAATGTAACCTAAAACCGGAAGAAAAGAAATTCCGCGAATTTGACAAATATCTCTTTAAAAAGTGATGGATGAAATCTGTCATCACAATAAGACTGTTTTAATTTGTTCTTGTTGACTCATTTAATTCGCCTTTATACAAATAAGCACCAACATTTAAAATTGTTGACTTTTCAAGATTGAATTCTTGAGTTTGAATATATTTAAAACTGAATAATTAAAAAAGTATAAGAAAATTTTCATTACTTTATTTTTCAAAATTACTTTATTATCGTATAATATAAACTGATTGAAACAGACTTTTAAATTGAAAGTAATTAACTTAATCATGTTGATAAACTCAAAAAAGACAATACCAAAAAAAAGAAAAAAAATACACGCGAAGCGCGTTGAATACAGCTAGTAGGTTCGTAATATCCACAGAGCCCTTTTAAAAATCATGGAAAAAACACATATTTCGGTATTGGAACACCGGTATTCATTTGTTTAAGAATACAAAAAAAATCTTTATATTCTATGATTGTCGATTTTGTTTATATATAATATAAAGCAATAGCATATCATAAATACAAAGATTTTATATTAATATCACTATAAATGAGTTTTCAACTCTATAAATATACCCAAATTCGTAAACAATGCTATTTTAGAAATAAAAAATAAAATAATATACAAAGTATCCATTGTGCATAAAAAAAATTGTAGAAGTGGTCCATGTTAGAAACTTTTGAGTTTTTAATTACTTAAACATAAAATAAATAAAAACATTTTCTCATCAAAATAAATTGATGCAAAATACTTGATAGTGATAATTGAATAATACTCATGTACTTATAATACAGTCGATATAATTCACTTTTAATGAACTGCCCTCATTCGATCTCATCTGCGCGAAAAGATTTAAGCTGTTATGAATCAATATTCTTTCAATCTGACGTACGAATAGCAAGAGCCTTTAAAGATAATAATAATAATAATAATAATACTTTATTTTGATCATTTAAAAAAAAAAGATTCCTTTAAGAGATGTTATTTTACGCTATTTATGACTTTTATTCGTTTTTTGTCGCCAATTTAGATAATGTTTCTGACACTAATCTATTATTATATTTTCATTTTTTAGAGCAGTAATTAATTTAATAGTAAATTAAGTTTTTAAAAGTGCTGATGAATGAATAGCGGTTCGATACATGTAAAATAACATCTCTTAAAGGAATCTTTAAAATTCTCATACACTTTATCGGTAGAGGCGAATGTGTATCCAGTGCAGTAATATAAGTAAATGGAACCTAAATCAAATATTGATAGATCGAAGAGTAACAAAATCAGTTGAATTGAATAAAGCGTTCGAGCGGGTCGGTCGGAAATAACAATTCCCGCCTCAATCCGTCCACGGAGGCTCTAATTGCGGCGAGCTTTCTGTCGGATGTACATCCACATCCAGGACGACAGCTGTAATCCCGCGGAGTGCGGAAAAAGCGTTCCGGTCCGCGTACATTCTTGTCGGAGCTGCCTTGCGGTTAATTGGTTCGGAATTAGTATATAGCGGGTGTCGATACCGAAACGAGTTCTAAAGCTCGTTACACGCTCGGGCAGCTCGTCGATGAGACCCCCGAAGGCATAAAGTCTCGGCAGCCCGGGGCAGTTTCGCCCCACGTGCAGATAAGACCGCCGTATAGATCTCCGTTTTTCTCCTTCTGGCTACAGGTGATCCTGACGTGCGTGCCGTTCACGTTCACGGTGTACGTGCTAGACTCGTGGCCGTTCGGGCTGATGCTCTGCAAAGTCTCCGAGTGTGCCAAGGACATCTCGGTCGGCGTCTCTGTGTTCACGCTCACCGCCCTCTCCGCCGACCGCTTCTTCGCCATCGTCGATCCCATGAGGAAGCTTCACGCCACTGGTATGTACTCACGCCTCTATATTAGGAATGTACATGGCTAAGCTCTCTTGCAGAAAAGGGAGAGGCACGAGCCGGGTTTGCACTGATTACGGGAGCGCGTGAGCGCAAACGCAAGCCTCAGAGGCGAATTAGACTTCTATTTCCGTCGGCATCGCCTGGAAGTGCGTGTCTTCGACGCCGAGGGCAAATATTTAATTTGATTTTAATTACGAGTCCGGGAACGTATCGTTTGATGTAAGATAAGCGCACTCGCCTTACCAAAATTAAACAAATGTTATTATTTGCGTAAGATTACAAATGAGATTCCTTCCTAAATCATTCCAATCACTTAGAGCAATTACGTTTATGTAATAATACAACACTTCTGAAGTAACTTATGAATAGGAAAATATATAAAGAGAATAATTTATTATTATTTAATCTTCCAGATTAATCATTATGTACCCTAGAGCTCATATATATCTGGTCGTAAAATGATAGAAAATTCAACTTTAATAAAAATTTTTCTTATTATAATAAAAAGAATTTTCAAATTTCTTTATATTTGGAACGAATAATCATATCTAATCTATTTTTATCTATAACTTTATATTTTTAATCTTGAGATTTTTTAATTTGGAAATTTTGATCACAGAAATGATATCACCTTATAGAAAAAGACAATCTGCAATTATCAGTACGTTATTTTAGCAAACTTCAAGTTTTTATCTTTCCAGATGATGACTCGGCTCATGTTTTAGGAAAGTAATAAAACAGGGTGTAAACAAAAAATGGCTACCAGCTTGATGAAACCTGAATCGCTAAACTATGTACCGTACACTCCTGTAAAAAAGTCTTATCATTGACGCGTCAAACTTGTATAAAAAGTTCTTGAGCTTCTAAATCGGACAAACCGACCATAAAAAGTTTATGATAACTTTATTCGAAACATAACAAGCTTAGTCTAAATTTCTTGCATAAAACTTTCAGAATTTAACCAAGAATATATTATATTAAGACACTCACAACAATATTATTTGACATTATAGTAATTAAGAAACTACCGTGTTTAGACGGAAGCGTTAAACTTGGCGGCAACTCTGGAAGTTTACGCGTACCTACTTTGCAACGTCTTTATAACTTGTCATTAGAATCAAGAAAAACGAAATTTTTCAACTTGCCGGCACGCCAGTAACAAAGAGTTTCGTAAGCGTGAATATAAGTAATGACATAATTCCCCAACGGGGGATGAATCTCATTAGCATAAAGCCCCATCGGTGAGAGCCCAAGCGAGAGTAAATCGATCGGCGCGAATGAAAGTTAAACTTTCAGGGGGCGGCAAGCGGGCGGCAAGGTTCACGAAAATGGTCGCGACGATGATATGGCTGCTGGCGATATTCTGCGCCATCCCGGCCTCCTTCTCTTACATCCGCATCTTCAGGGTCAACAAGAACGTCACGTTCATGGTGAGTTAAATCTAAATACTCCCTCGTGAATTACTCATTACTCTTAATTATCTTATGTTTGTGTTTCCGGTTGTTTGTTCTCGCAGACTTGTTACCCCTTCCCGGAGGAGTTTGGGCCCAACTATCCGAAAACCGTGCTCATCTGTCGCTTCTGCATCTTCTACGTCTTCCCGCTGAGCATCATTAGCATTTTCTATATGCTGATGGCGAGGCATCTCGTTCAGAGTACCCGAAACATACCTGGCGAAATGCAGGGACAGGTGAGTGCCCATTAGACTTCGTTGTTGGCTATGCGATTGTTGAGGACTGTTTGGTAATTCGAGTATGCTGTTAGCGGGTTTCAGCGAACCGCGAACAGTTTCATGTTTTCTGATAGAACAATTAGTAAACAAGAAAACCTTATATTACTCGTGCGAAATACTTTTATGGTTTATTCATTCATTTCATAATTGGAAAAGTTAATTGTTTCATGCAAATTATCTAATTAAAAGTACTTGTATTTATTGACCATATTTTTTTCTGTTATACTATTGATGGTTAGAACTATGAAATAGTTTTGAAATAATTCTACTTCAATGGCTATAATTTTCGCAGTATGACATTTCATTTGTGAATATAAACAAAGATATACTATATAAACAAATATAAAGAACTCAGCTGCATAAATAAACATTTAAAATTCATTTATATTTTAAAATTAATGCTGTGGTTTAGCATTGCATATTTTAAAGTACTATTTCTTTAAAATAATTATGATTAATAATATTATTTCTAAACTCTAGATATATATACTCAAAATTCATATATAATTCATAAATTGTTTCACCGGTCTCAGAATTGCAGAAAATACGTAAAATTTTCATTTTGAATAAATCTGAATCCAATCATTTTTGGTATTTAAATAAAATTTTACATACATATTAGCTGTATAATAGCATTCTAAACTTCTAATTAATTTTAATTTAACATATAATAAAGCCTTTCTCAAGAAAATATAAAATACAATTTAAAAAAAAAACTGAATAAGAATCAACCACAAACATCTAGTAAATATGTTAATCGGCACGTCTGTTTGACAAATCCATGAGACGTATACACGAACTTATACAACTCCACCAAAAAGAGAATATCCATATGATTCATAGTAAGAGGGGGGATGCAGTAGGACATGACAAGCTAATACTAGTATTTAGAGCTTGCCAAAACATGAAATTTAAATGAATGTTCCATTCAGGAAAGTGAAAGTAAAGTCGTAAAAAATAGTGGTGAAATTCTATAAAATAAATTGAAAAATCACAATTTCCTCCGATACTCAGTAAAAATTAAGAAGAAAAAACGCATTATTATCTAGACTTCTTTAAATTATTTAGCATACTAAATTTTATTCAGTAATATTTTCTGGTCTAATGCTATTAGCGCTGAAATAAAGTACTAAAAGCTAAATGAAAAAAAATTAATATTATATTACACTATCGCTATCAATTAGTAAATGGTTTATAAATATAATAATTGGTAATGTAAGTTACGCAGAACCCACAGCTCAATTAATACTCTTAACCACAATAATTATCGCCATATCGAGATTTATAATTAATAATCCCACGTATAGAGATATATCAATATTAATCAATTAGTAAATTAGCAAGTAATCTCCTCATCCAGTCCGAGGCCATAAATTGAAAATTGAACTAGCATCCTCGCGCTTTTTTTTAAAGATAATGGAAATTGCCATTATACGAGCGGCGCTACATATATCATTGCACGCAGTTATCTTCTATCCCCGCGGCGGCCGCGTCAATCAGCTTCTCTTGTCTCGTACGTGCGTTTCAGCGGGGACAAATGGAAAAAATGAGCGTTCCCGTGCTGGCGCACACGGACACGTGCTTTCGAGATGGACCAGAGACAAGAACAAAAATAAACAAACGCGAGTGAGTTAACAAGCGGACGAGCGTTCGAGAATTTTGTTTACTCATTTAGCAGCTCTCTAACTCGCCCCGAGTGCAGTCGTGCGCACATAATTCCCGACTCTCGGATTCTAATTCAATTTGTTCTGTCGGAAATCGAGATCTTGCACGTTCACTCGAAGAGCGCTTCGTCCCCTTCATTCAGCTCGACCGACGCCTGTGTGCTTTAGGTCTCTTCGCTACCGAACTTTTCTCTCATATACTGACATTTTCAATAAAGCCTGGCCTGGCGCCAAAATCACTTCCGTACAGCAATGATAACAGTGCGGTGGTGGAAGAAAACGAGCCACTCGGAAACGCTGCGAGCGCGCGGAACGACCGGCCATTAAATATTAATCACAATAAGCGCGTCCCGCGATTTTGTAACTGCCGGAAAGCTGGCCGTACGTTAAATTATTTATCTGAAATTTTAAGGACTAGTTGCGGTTGTCGCTAATTCGATCAAAATCGCTGAATTAACATTTCAAATTCAAAATAGTTTAGACTGGATTCGCTTCATTTCGGGTTCCGACTACATTTCAATACTGAACTATTGATGAACGAATTCGTTTCGAGGAATGTCACAGTTAAAACTGACACCAATCCTTTACCGTTGAGAGTTAATCACTGTAAATATTAAATTTTCTAATTTAGTTTGATTACTGAAAAAACGAAAGAGTAAAAAAATAAATTTCCTTATAAGTTATGCTACTGCTTTTAAACGAGATTTTACAGAGTTAATTGACCTTGATTCGAAGTTAAAACGTACTTCCTGGACAATTTCTATTTCTCATCTAGAAATATATTTTTTAAATTGAACCTCGGCTTATACGCTTTTTATTTTTAAATAATGCATTATAACAACACTTATTTAATTTAAATGATGATATCCGAGCTCGGATTATAAAGAAAACGATAGAGCATTCTAATTGCGTAATTAGAAGTTTAAAAGGATTATACTCCGGGGAACCGAAATCTCAAACAGGTGCTATGCTAATAAACGTCCAGCTAATTCAGAAATCTGCTAGGCATTGCATTCACGTATTCGTTTTAAGCCAACGAAGATAATATTACCCCCACGGAAGCCATTAACTAAATAAAAATTTACGTAAACCCATAGAAAATAAAATAAAAAGTTCGGCTACACGGGCACTACACAATCCAATTCACCGCGAAGACAAATAAAAGGTATATTCGAAACTCAGACAAATTTGAAAGTAGCAACTGTACTTTGTTGACATACTTTTATGAGGGAGAGATGAGATTTTTACGATGGTATAAAATAAGTACAACTCTATCTTGGGTACGTATAAATGCCACTCGTATTGCTGTTTCCCGCTGATTGAACGAGCGGGCAATTTCCAATCGACTTTACCATTAAGTCGAGACGGGTTATATTATATTGTTTGCCTTGATGGTGACTATTCTGAAACTATCAATTCAATGTTAAATTCGTACGTTCCATGAAAATAATACTATAAAATATCGCATTATATTTTTTATAAATTTTATGCTCTAAAATGTTTTTCATTACATAAATTTAAAAATATTAAACTTGAAAAATATATAACTTCATTTTAGAAAGAAACGCTAACGCGCTTTCTTATAACGACGTATGGATAAAAAGATAACATAATTTTATTTTATATTCCAATGCTGCTCCTTTCCTAGGACTCGTCGTCGCGGATGTCAGCCTAATTTGACAATCTTGCAGATACTGCATCCTAATATTTTAATAATATATATGGAGACTTCTCAGGAACTTTTACATTCATGTCACTCTTTTTTTAAAATAATTTATTGCTGCTATTAGCGGTGCGTGCGAAGCACATCAACCAGACAGGGTGTAAAAGCTTCAATTTTTACGCAGAAAGTCAGTCCTGTAAACCATATTACTGTGCCTCGCTTGCCCAATACGAAGCATGTAAAAACTGTCGAAAAAGGTCTACTTTTGAAAAGTTGAATTCTTTACATGCCCTGAATCGGGCATGCATGGCACACTAATATGTTTTGCACAACTAGTTTTCTATGTAAAAAGTGAAGCTTTTACACCCTGTCTCGTTTATGTGTTTCCCATGCACCGCTAATAGCAGCAATAACTCTTAAAAAAAAAGTGATATAAAAGTAAAAGTTCCATCGAATGTATGTCATTCACTGATACGCTCAATACCATTTTGGGATTAGATTAGGTGGTGAGAATTCGGTATAGTATCAGTTACAGTTCTCAACGAAACTTTCAATCGACGTTATTCTAGAAACTCTCGGACTCTCGGCCCCTATTAGTGTACAGATATAAAATTTATCGTTTCTTCTTTTGCTGACCGCAGACTGGTACCCAGAGATCCGGACTTGAACCTGGCCGAGGAATGTGCACTATGCATATTCTCATGCCTTAGCGTAATCGAGCTAACTCGAGCCTAGCGAAAAATGTTACGTTTGCTGTCGCATTATAGCTCTGTGCTCCTTCAACTAACGTTGGTCGACTTTATTTTTTCCCGGACTCGCCAATTATATTGAGACTGCTACTCTGCAAATCTATATTTGCACGCATAGCTAGAAACATATGTCGTGCTCCTCTCGCTATTCTTGAAATCGATTACATTTACAGTCGCTACGGTGGTGAACTTCTATTTGCTTTGACGCACTGAATAGTGAAGTAACGGTTGCGTACGACAAATCTTTACGTACAATATCTTTTACTTAGCGTTCTCATATTTTGCACGTGTAGTTCATTCTCGGACTATGACTAATAGGTTTATATATACATCGACTTCTAACGACGACCTGATCATTCATGAGACAAACTTTTTAAATAAAGCGTTATAAACATCTGGTCTTTACTTCTCCTTTCTATTAAAAGTCACTTTTAATGTAGGTTCCCAACAACATTGACATGTGCTTTTTATGTCAACGATTATTCTCAGAATTTTTTTTTAAATCTAGAACTACAGACACATCTAGAATGTTTTCCCAACTTCGAGTTGCGTGCCAGGCCTCTATGTTTTACTACCATAACCTACCTACTGTAAGTAATTTCCCAAAGGTACTCTAGTTCGAGAGCGCAGTATTTCCAAAAAAATGCTACAAGAAAAAGGAAAAAACGTTGTTTCACTTTCGACGATCTTTGCGTCAGACTATGGTTAATAATTTTGAAGCAAAAATCACTCAAAATCGCACAGAAATATGAAAAGAAATTTGACCTATACTATATATCTCAACAAACATAAATATAAACGCAGGTACACGGCTGTTTAGATATTGTCATTGTTTATACGCGGTAATTCGATCCGCTGTATAACGACTTCTGACAACCATGAACTGAGGAGCCAGTTGTAATCATATAAGAAATGAATAATTTTAATTTTTTATTTCAATAATGCTCTCTCTCTCTCTCTCTCCCTCTCTCTCTCTCTCCCTTTCTCTCTCTCTTTGTCTTTCTTTCTCCCTCTTCCTCTTTCTTTCTCTCTCTCTCTTTCTTTTTCTTTCTCTCTCACTCTCCCTTTCTCTCTCTCTTTCTCTTTCTTTCTCTCTCTTTCTCTTTGTTTTCTCTCTTTCTCTTTCTCTCTCTCTCTCTCTCTCTCTCTCTCTCTCTCTCTCTCTCTCTCTCTCTCTCTCTCTCTCTCTCTCACTCCAGAAATTGTTACCGCACTTGTCAAGGTTGACCATCCCATGACAAATACTCGAAGTCTACTTGACGTATCCATTCTGTGAGAAGATAGATATTAGACTTATCCTCGCTAGATGCAAGGCCTCGCTACTCGAAATTATCGTGGTTTTCGTCAATAATAATGTAGCTTAGATTGTTACAAAATAAAGAATAATTTTGATTTCGCCAGAATATGTATACAATTACATTGAGATGCGCGAGCAAGAATGCCGGAGTTTGTCGGTCCAACAGGACGAACCGATAGCATAAAGTTTCGTAGGACCGGTAATCGCAACACTGCACACTCGTCAATAGAGGGGAAAATATGGAAAAGTTTTGTGAGAAATAAAATGAAAGCTTTATACGCCGAGGGAGAATCCGGAATTTTCTCCCTCGTTACTCGATCGCTTGCTCACTCGCTTCCGCTCATCATTTAGCATATTTTACACAAGTATGTTCGATACATTAAACTAGACAGCACAATTTTTTCAGATAGAATCTCTTTTTATTTTGAAAGTTATTAACTATTGATCACATCAATAAAGGGAGTGACATAAGGCTCTAGGTGAAAAAATTAAAATTTTTATATTTTTTCTTTTTTTATAAATAAATATTATACTTAAAAATAATATATCGTTAAGCTCTGTTCGATGAGGAAGACCTCTTAAATTTTAATATAAAATAAAATGACAAAGATAAGAGAATGTCGAGGAAATGTTCCAAAATGGCAAACTTTCATAGCTCCATAAGGATTAACGAAGTTTAATTTAAAGAAGCTCTTTTCTGAAGTTTCCAATTAGGAGTTACTTTAAAGTTTCAAATCGCAGAAAAGTACTATCATAATGAGATAAGGATCTAATACGATCTTCAAAATTTTATAAAAAAAAAAATAAAAACTGGAAAATGTAATAAGTAGATGTCTAGCAAGTCGGTACGAACAAATTAACAATAAAACTGGCATCTGCCTTTCTGGTAGAAAATAGAACAACTTCGTTGGTCAACATGTTAATCAAATGGAAGCATTTCTACTTAAGATTAACATTAAAATTTAATTAAAACTATTTAAAACTATCATTATATTTTAAAGTATCTACAATTTAGTATTTCTACATGTACAAATAATTATTCTACGTCGACAATAGAAAGATAATCATTGTGTGGTTGGTTAGTATTTCTACCAGGGTTATTTCTGATTATTATACTACGTAATATAGAAATCATTTGAATTGTTATTAAAATTATTATCTCACTTTGTAAACAAAAATACTCGGAGAACTTTCCCACATTTAAAGAAACTATTTTATTTTATCACTGTTTTATGAAAAGTTAAAATCATTATTCATGTTGTTCTTCAAAATAATGTTCTACAGGTGAAACAGATAAAGGCGCGCAAGAAGGTGGCGAAAATGGTAATGACGTTCGTAGCCGTATTCGCCGTTTGTTTCTTCCCGCAGCACGTGTTCATGCTTTGGTTCTACATACATCCGAACGCCCAGCAGGACTACAACGCGTTCTGGCACTACTTTCGTATCCTCGCCTTCTGCCTCGCGTTCATGAACAGCTGCATCAACCCGATAGCGCTTTACTGCGTCAGCGGCACCTTCCGCAAGTACTTCAACAGGTAAAAAGATAGAGACTAAAGTGACTAAAAGCGCGCCCTGCCTACACCGTTACTCCTCCCACACTTTTAGACTTAATTGGCGTTTTTCGCTTACTCAACGCAACACGAGGACATCGACGTTGTGGTTAATACGATTAGAGGGGCGCGCGATCTATGTACACGCCGACACGCGGTCGACGCAGAATGCCCTTCTTTCTCCTCTCGCACACTGGCACGACTAGACCGCTCAAAGCCTACCGTGGCTCCCCCTCGACAGAGAAATATTGATTACTATTTGGCCTGATGATGCGGTAAATTAAATAAAGACTGGCAACTTGCCGAGAATTCCAATGATAATGACCGGCCACTTAACTGACACACCTTATAATTTATTTGCGTCGCCTTCCTGGTCAGTATGCTGTGACAACATTTTTCAAAGCTCATTTATATTATACGAAAAGTTTCTCAGACCTTTACGCAATTGAGGACTTTTTCGTCAATTTCCTAAATGGGTTTAGTGCATTATTTTTATTGCATTCTTATTTCTTATCCGAAAAATAAAAATATACCTTGAGTATCTCTCGCTCCCAACATAACATATTAATTAATCGTTGATAAAGAGCTATATAGCCTTTTAAATAATCTAACAAAAAACAAACATGTTATTAGCGATTACCTCAAATTCTAGGAGAGTTACGTTGTGGTGAGTGAAACTGAAGATGGAATACATGAATACATCTATCTTCGCTAAAATAGTAAATAGCTAAACTTACTTAAACATTCGCATTAAATATTAGTCTACTGACTCTTGCCTTAACTGAAATTTTAGTAATGAAGAGAGCTAGAACATCAAAATTCCTAGCTATAACTCAACATATTTATTATTAATTGTTAAAACTCTAGTTTATTAAATACATTATGATTTTCGTGGCTTAAGCAAATAAATAATTGAAAACAAATGTATTACTGCTATAAAACAATAATTAATTGTTTTACAATAAATTAACGGAAGTTTTTAAATACTTATTAGCACATCACTACTTATACCCTATAGTATTTATTCTCATTTTTCTTATAAAAGCTTTTCTTAAATTTATTTTAACTCTCTATTACACTCATCTATCCGATGTCTATAGCAAGACGCACTTTAATCTCAATAAGGAAGTAAAAAAGAAAACTTCCACTTATGCTAACAATAGTAGGAATATATTTATTATTGATATTTAATTAAAAATAACATCTTGTAAAAAAAAAGATCGTAATCAAAAATTTATAAAAAGTGATATAGACATTAAATTGGACTTTCGATAATAATTGATTAAATTATACGTATTCATTAATAATATCACCATATTTTTAATAATTTTCATTTCATGTGCCTTAATTATTAAGTTGCGAGTCTTATACCTAAATAAGTCATCTTTTCTCTTTGTGTATAAGAAATTCATTCGTATTCACAAGCAAGAAAAATAAAGTTCGATTAATTACTTAATATGCAGTTACATAAAAAAAGTTTAATATTTAATTTCTAGATATATTTCGTTTCAGTAGTAATAAAAATATATATTTTTAAAAGTAAAATTTGCTTTTTAAAAATCTTAAAAATTACTTTTTAAAAAGTAAAAATTACAAATGACGAGTGTATTCCACGACTACTGTTGATAATAGTCAATTTTCTTATAGAAAGCTTAAAGTTTATTTAACAATAATTTTGTCCCCTTATCATTGAAATGATAAAAGATAAAAAGGAGTTTAGGCATCAAAGGAAAGAGTTGTTCATTGGATTATTATGCATGGTACCTACTTTTAACGTTAGGTCACGCATGAATATACAATACAATACTAGCAACTAACGAAATTTGAAAGGGATCGAATTATTGGCAAAACAGAGCTTCCCATACTAAAACATTGCCGTTCACAAAGGCCAAGTTTCGACCGTTGCTACAATACTCTGAATATTAAAACGTCAAAGAGAATCAACAGTAGCATAATACTGCTAAAGCAAAGCTGTTAAACATATTTGAATTAACTATTCTTTTTATCGTTAAATATTTCTTATTGTTGTTTATAAAAGCTGATTAACTAATGATAACACTGGCACACACAAAATTTAACTGCTCTAAAATCTACTCGCGAATTATAAACCAATCAATGTTACTTCTTTTTATGTAAAAGAAAAGATCCACATTTCAACTGTTTATTTCACTATATGCCGATCTATATAATGGCGAATGCGTACCATTTTTTACTTAAACTAAGAGATTTTCAATATTAAATATTTTTTAACCTACCTATAACTTGTGTGTATGTCTATAACACATGTGTGTTAATTACACATTATTTATGAAATGAAAATATAAGTTCGGTACAGATAACTTTGCAGAAATTAACAGATCATTAAAAAAACCTTAATATCCATTTATAAAAGAACAACGCAATATATATCTCGAATTGAAAGTGACGCTTTTATTTGTGCTCTGATTGATCAATTTTCTAAAAAATGTAGTCTACATCACGTTATTTGTTTATAAACTCATATAAGGTTAAAGTTTAAAAGACGCTGGTGGCAGGACTAAATGCGCGGATCGATCCTACGAAAATCCGCTAGTATATTAACATACTTTTTCTTTGACACTCTAAGCGTGATAAGAGATTAGGACATCATCAGGCGGTACGAAAAAAAAAACCAACTTTAAAGTTTCACGCACAGAAAAGCCAGAAGATGAACTCATTTTTGGCTTTTCTCCGCTCGAAACTTTGAACTTGGCTTTTCTTAATTCGTTATACCACGTGTCGATATAGGCACCCTAAGCGAAGACCAGTTTACGGCGCTTGTATTCCACACTACCAATAGCAATTTTGCCGCTGATATTCACGCTACACGCTCGATTCGGTATGCCACTTCCGGTGAAGCGAAGAACAATGGGGTAGGTAGTCATCTATGTGATGACACGAATCCGAGCCTTTGCGGGTGTTTACAACCATTCGCCTTGAGCGGGTTTGCAGAATATTGCACTCTATCGTAGAATTTACGTTCACAGGTGCGCTGCCCTTATCCCGTTTCGATTGCCCTCCCTTCCACGAGTTGTGTGTGTAATATGTGCGCGTGAGTGCGCACGCGCGCGTGTGTGGTGTATATAGAGGATTTTTACGTACTACTAAAAGCTCCCGGAACTGAATTATTCGGAGGATTCCGTATACATGAGTAACACTTGTTGGGCGACTAAAGTGCTCGTGTATTTCTCAGATCGTCGAGTCCGCCTATTTCGTTCATACGTGACTGCAATGCCGATTACTCCCGGCGGATGAAACCGCATGTTGAATTCCAGGACAGAGCGAAAGGTACTCTGTTTTTATTGAGGAACTCATTTAATGCCTGTTGCAAGACTCGAATTTCAATGCTTAGATCTGCATATGCAATTATTGATATTAAATAAAAGTAAACCCCATACTTTCCAGTCTGTAGTTTTAAACTACAGTACCAAAATTTTAAAATCTTGAGAAATTGCACGTTCCGTAGTTGTAGAAAATATGTTCGACATGGATACAAGTGGGAAGTCCTTAATAAAGTGCAGAAGTGCTCTACGTAACAATATATTTTAGATTCGTGAATTAAGCACGCTCAAGGTGCTGTGTTTAAAATAATAATTTACCTTATATATAAGTTATAAGTTATATATAACTTATATATAACTTATAAGTTAAATGGTTATTTTTAGAAGAAATTCGAAATCGTAAATGGGAATTTCTACGATAGCTTCAAGAAATTGAATAGAAAAAATTGCTTTGCTACATGTTGACAAATTTTAGAAAACTAGAAATCCTCCCTGATGGTTTGAAAAATAAATCAAGTGTCATTGTGTCAATTTGAACACTGACAGCTAATGAAATTTCTTATAACAATGGCAATCCAAACCCAATAGAGTTATAATTTATATTGATGACTATATAATTGAAAATACTGAAATAGTCGCAATTGGTAGTATATGTATAATATGTACAGATATTCATATTAATAATAATAAAACTCTCGGGATCTCTGCAATTTATAGATTTCACGATACCAGCAAGACTGAGCTTATCGAAACAGTTAATAAATACTTAAGAAATAATATAAATATTAAAAGTCATTGTGTAATTGGAAATTTCAATATAAACATTTTATATAGAAACTATAGATATAATAATAACATTACCGTATTCCATAGACGTTACAGCAAGACCATATTTTAGCTACAAAATTAGCTAATTTTCAGAATATCGTTAATTTTTAGCTATCGAAATTAGCTATAAATCTAGGTAATAACGTCACATTTCCAGCTTGAAATCTGGCTATAATATGCTTAAGCCTTTAGTAATAATATTAACCAGAAATTAGCTAATTTCCAGTTTATTTTATAGTTAAGAGCAAAATATTATATGTACAAGATTGTGTCTATATGGCAGAACGTATGAAATGCGTACACAGCTGGTCCGGATGGCCAATGATGAAACATAGGTGGTGCATTCCATAAACTTTTGTGTCTAGATGTCGGAATGCATCGATTGAGTGGTCTAGGTGTTCGGGGTAGCCGATGACGGAGTCTAGATGGTGCGCACCATAGGTTTTTGCCTCTAGGTGTCGTAATGCATTACATGCGTGGTCTAGGTCGTCGGGGTAGCCAATGAATTCATCATTGGCCACCCGGAACACCTGGACCATGTTGTATGCAATTCCACGCCTATAGACTAATTTCTAAAGAAAAATCAATACTTTCAAAGCTTAAGCAATTCTTAGCTGTAAAAATTAGATAATTTATAGCTAACGAATACCGCTATTCGAATGTTAAAAAAATTAACGATATTTTAGCCAGGTTATAGATAATAGAATAGCTTATTTATAGCTAATTTTTAGCTGCTTAGCCAGAAATTCTGGTTAATTTTCTACCAAGGTATTAGTTACAATAAACAAAATTCAACTAAAGCAATAAAACAGTTTTACCAATAACGCTACTACTAATATTTCTAAAATAATGGAAAGAAACTCAACTTTGTCAATACAAGAACCTAAACATGCTGATTGATATGTAACAATTGTATAAATATTGTTAATACGACTCGTAAAAGATAGAGAGATCTACTACCAAGAAATAAATGGATAGGATAACAACTGCAATACTATAGTAGGAGTATGGAAAAAGAAGGGCTGTACACATTATGAGAAAAGAAAACAATATGTAAAATCTTAAAACATTAATACAAAAATTTTGTAAAACTTTTAGACAAAGTTAAACACATGCTACATATAAATATGAAAGAAACATATCGACGACCCGTACGGAGAAAAGCACAATTCAAAACGTCTGACTTAGACTAGCACAGTCCAAAACCTCCTACGAAGACTAGCACAGTTCAAAATCTCTGACGAAGACTGGCACAGTTCAAATCATCGGACGCAAAGAAGCACGGCTTGCGGGTTCGGACGAAGTATAGGACGATTCGCGGAAAAAACTTTGCTACTATATTGTAAATCACCATTATATTAATTGATGCGTGATTTAAGTATATGAAATTTTTTATGCAAATTAGGATTATGCATCATTCATTCTTTTTTTCATGCTTTTAAAAATTTTCAGTAATAGACAAAATTGAAAAATAAGGTTTCCTCCATAAGTTTACGTTATAGGTATAGCAAAACTAAGCCCACATCTCGTAAGTTCAAGTAATTTTCTTTCGATTTATGTGTGGTATAGTTCCATTGGAGACCTTATTAAAAATTTGATGTAGTTTTTACGGCATTAATTAAAATTCCTATACAGCGTGCTGTGTAAGCAAACCTATATTTCAAAAGTTTCAGTCGGTTAGCATTTGATTAAAGCTGCAATAATGAATAAAATAAAATTATATAAGCATGAATTCCCTTTAAGAAAGCAATCTGCTAATGTAGTTAGCATCACTTTTTATTTTCGTTATTCGTAAGGTGTAGTATTTATAAGAATGCAATAAATAGTGCTAGTCTTTTTCATCAGTCCGAAAGCAGCGAGTCGTGCTTTTTTTCATCCGAGCGCAGCGAGTCCTGTTTTCTTTCGTCTCAGCTCCGTGAGTTGTGATTTTTTCATCCCAGCTCCGCGAGCCATGTTTGTTTTTCATAAAACGACACAAACTGTACTTTTTTCGTAAAAAACCTTGAGTTGTACTAGTTTTTGTATCTGCGTAAGTTCTGTTTTTCTTCGGACAGGACGTCAATATAGGGTGAAGACTCCAAATATAGCCCAGTTCTGATATTTCGGAGCCTACACGTTCCTATTTCTAATTAATTGTTCCATTGCCTATATTTCGAGTCCAAATGTACTGCCAACGTATCGTTGTATCGCGTGGGAAGAATAAGGTAATAAATAACTCGCGAGAAGAGCTTGTCACCTCCGGATCATGAATTTGGCTAAAACTTCAGGATGTTATTTTATGAGTCAAAAAGTTGAACCCCTGTTCTATCAGTCGAGATTTCGCAAAGTTTCGGTGAATAAATATTAACTTTAAATTTTGATACGTAATAAAAATAGTTATCTACAATACGTACCAAAGCGTTCTGTTACGTAATTTTGATATGTGCATGCATATGCAATTGTGTATCAGAAGTACGTAATTGTTTTCGACCAGGTCTACGCAAATTATCGTATTGGGGTGATTTTTTAAAATGTGCAGAATTTCACCAGCTATCACGTGGTTTTTTTTTCAGATTTTAAATAACTTAAATAGTTTTTGAAATAAATAGGAAAAACCGAAAAAAGTGTTTTTTTTTTCAAAATTGAATTTCTCAAAAACCATGCCTTTTTTCATGAGATTTGGATATGTTTTTAAGCCCAAATAAGCTAGCTTTCTGCCAAACGGTAGTGTGCCATCTTTCTTCATTCGGGAGATACATCCTCGCAAAGATAATTGCGATTTTTACACGTTTAAGCCTCATATGCATTCTGTATAAGCTCGTACTGTAATGTTTCAGAGAACTTTAGAGATAGATAATAGTATATTATGCACCAAGGGAATAAGGTGGAGTGTGTGCTCGCTGCGCGAGAGTTGTTGTCCGCGCGAAGCGAGGTCGACAAACGCACAGGTTCGCGCAGCTTACTATATTCAGGAGTGCAATATATACAATTTTTAACACAACTATCATAAAATTTGTACTCGTTTTCTGCCGAAGAGGGAAAACAGGCTGCATATTTGGACGTAGACGAGTACTAAAAAAATCATCATCCCAGATTGAAATAGCCTTCATCTCGTGTTACACATCGTATTTTTTCAACAAGTGCATGGGAGGACCTGTATGTATCCATGAAAGTTGTGTAGGCCATCGTGCATTTGGCGTCCTGCTCAACCGAATAGTGAATTAATACTGAAGATTAATAATAACAAAGTTCGAGTTTGCTCATGAAGCTTAAACGTGTAAAAATCACAATTATCTTTGCGAGGGCGTATCTCCCGAACGAAAAAAGATGGCACACTACCGTTTGGCAGAAAGCTAGCTTATTTGGCCTTACAAAACATATCCAAATTTCATGAAAAAAGGTGGGGTTTTTGAGAAATTCCATTTTGAAAAAAGCAGCTTTTTCGGTTTTTCCTATTTATCTCAAAAAATTCTGCACAATTTAAATAAATCACCCCAATACGATAATTTGGGCCAAAATAACGACCATTTGAAAAAAGGCGAATTTTCATTTTCAAAATAACACTTTTATAATATAATTTTTGATATCACACTACTGGACTCCAAAATGATTTTTCGGCAAAAAGAAAAGATACGTGTCTAATGAAATTTGATGTAGAATACATGATAGAGTGTCAAAATAGTACATTACGTCATTATAAAAGAAGTACGCGATGTAGGCGACTTCAGCACAAGTGCGGCAATGAATGCATACTTGTATAATGCATGCCGTAATTTCTCGAGAACGGCTCTACGTATCAGCTCCAAATTTATAGACAATTTTGTATGTGATATAGATTTTATGTATGTAAATTTTCATCAAGATCAAACGATTCCTTTTTGAGATATTTGATATTCAACATTTTCGTATTTTAGAAAGTCAATTTGTCGCATGATATTTTTCTTTATAGCGATTTTTGAATTTTCA